>JZKD02S1967777.1:538550-558133 GCA_000966675.3 Picea glauca | reverse complement strand
AAATGAAACGTAGGGTCAGATATTATAGGAGATGCCTTGGGTGGTTCTTTTAATCTCCAAGCACTATCTTGCTTTATATAGGTGTCAGCGAGATTTCATACACTACTTTTGAGTATAATTTTTGGCGGCTGGCAATAAGAGACAACAAGGAGTCTTTTCATTATATTTTTATTTTATGCATAGTCATCATGGTATTTATATTTTAGTGGTTTCCGGTTCTTATTCCTTCATGGGAAACTTGGACTGGCTGCCATCCTCAAGATTTTGTTACTTCAGAAATGTTAAAGTATGGAATTTAATGTTAGTGCCAAGTGCTAGGTTATAGTTAAATTATTGTCACCTAATAGTAATATAAAATGAAATAAGATTTAGATTCAATTGCTGGCGGCATACAAGAGGTAAGATACTGGTATTTTTCTGCAGTGTCATTTGACATGAATATTATTAAATGGGCCACTTTAGCTGAAAAGGTGTACCTTAGTTGGTGGGTTATAATTTACTTTAAGAAGGGTTTATTTCTTTTATTTATTATTAAGGAAGGAATTGATTATGTACTCAATTGAGGAAGGAAACTGTTTATGTAATTAGATCCTTGTGGTAAACTGTAAGGATAAAGTCATTATGATACTATGTTGAATCATGCGAGAGTAAGGATCTTGTGACACAACTAAAAGGGGGATGTACGGATTAGAAACTTATCCATGTAATGTTATGGTTACTTTCTACCTTGTTATTGCAATATGAATGATGGGTTATTATGTTATAGTATTTTACTGTTGGCAACTTACTAGAAGTAAAGTAATGGAGATATTGTGTTGCAAAGTTATTTAACATGAATGTAGTATGATGGCACATACGTAACGTCATGTAATGCTAAGGGAGTATAGTGTGATGTCTTAGATTAATGCTATTTTTCGTGTTAGAGTGAACCTGAATGTGGTCATCACTTATGGTAATGATAGTGCAGTTAGTTATTTTGGGTAACACCTAACTTGCAAGGTGTTTTCTATTATTGCAAGTCCTTGTGATATAAAAGGGAGCTAGGATTTTTCCTTCCTGGTGATGGTACTATCATCCTCCATGTTAATAATAATATACCATGTAAATGTACTTGAACCAAATACTATAAAATGATGACTTAATAAAGGAGACTTGAGATTAATTGGATCACCGTATGGTTAAGGTACTCGTCAATTTATGAAATTTAAATGGAGTATTTGGTTTGTTTTCAGTCACAGTGGATTAATAGTCATTGCCTTGTCTTATTGTTTGGTCACTGTCTGAGTCCTTTTTTCTTGCGCCTTCCGTAGAACACGAGGTTACTCATTTCATTATTGATTGGCTTGGTGATAATAACTGCATTGCTTGGTCTGCTTGTGTCAGGCGGGTAGTCAGTCTGACTTATTTCTGAGTGATCGTCGTTAATGCGTTCAGTTGTCGGTTGTATGTCGTCTTGTTGTGCTCGTCTTGCTTGCGTCTTGTTCTTTGTCGGGTTACTAGTTTCCACCTGAGCAGTCGGCCAGCAGCCTATCTGACCTTCTCTCTCTCCAGAGTAGAGGACTAAGATAAACGCCCTGCTTTCCTGTGAGGAAATAGTAAATTCTACCATTTGGATTCTTCCTTCTGTCTAAGGTCGTTTAATGCTTGCAATTACTTGTGGTGCGCTTGTGTCTTCTTGTGATGAACATCGTGGTTGCGTCTTGTTGGTTGTCGAGTGGCGACGTAGAGTCAAGTGTGTCTGTCCCTCTTTACACGCGCGCACACATGTCATATCTAAATCAAAAAAAAAAAAATCACACATGTTATCCGAGTTGCTGTCGTAACGAAGGAGGTCGCTACAGTGAATCATTAATGCCAAATGTAAATTTTGAGTTGGTGTTATGAAAATGTGTAACGAACGATATACATTGAGGAGAAACCCTAAAACCATATAGTCAAAGTGGACAAATTAATCATCCTCATAATCCTTGATGTTGGAAACCTAAAATAGGGGGATGCAAATTGAAATCTGGACAACTTTATGGAGTGGAAACTGATGTATGCAAAGTCTCAATCTTTCATAGCAGGCCTTGTGGATTGACATTTTTTGTATTTGTTGTTGTGTAGAGAAATGACTAATAGTGTAAACCTTGATCATGGATGAGGAAGAACCGATGACTGAAATGTGAAATGGGTCATTTGCAGTCAGGACACCCTAGTTGTAAACATTGTAACTACTGTCGTTAGAGACAATTTAGCGAACATATTATCCAACAATTCCATTGGATAGGTCAGCAACAAAAACCTATAGTAATTATGAACACAACGTAAGAAAGAACGTTGTAGAATTTGACATTAATCATTTTTCTTATTCTAAAATTTATATAAACATTAATATCCTTCCCCTCAGGTTGATCGTTAACTAGATCAGGAATATCAGAGGTGTCGCAGATGACAATGATAATGTGTTAAACAACATTTAATTAATATGAGAGGCCACAATGAAAGAAGTTGAAATGGATGAACTGACAATGATTCAGTTCTAAAATCAAAGATAGATACTAAGTAGTGACTTAATAATCACTAAGATATGCACTATATTTGGTATGAGTGGGTTGTATGACCTCAGAGTATATCCATATCATAGAAGAAGAGTATTTTGATAGTCAATAGTGAATAAATGTTTTCCAATATATTTTTTCAATGTTTTCTATGTATTTGTTTTGTGGGTAAAGGTGTGACTATTTTTTTAAAGATATTCTTATAAAAGTCTTCTTCAACATTTAATACACAAAATTATCTCATTTTATGTGCCCACACACAACCTAAAAATTCATGTTAAACAACTCCTCAATTTATGTGTTGAGAAATACGTACAAGGTACCACTGCCACTGCATTTATTGTTGTACTCCTGCCTAAAAAATCGTGTATGTTTGTTGTTATTGTTTTCCATAAATTTATGGCAGTTGGGTTCCTTAGTTTATGTGCCAAACCTGCCTAGAAAAACATGCAGCTAGCCTCCTCGATTTTTGTACCAATTTACTATTGTATGACCTGCTCAGAATCCGAAGAGCACATCCCATTAATCATTGTACCTTCCTCCTATATTTTTGTGTTGTCTTCCTACCTTGAAATTCATTCCCTTATCAACAAGTTTTCCCTCCTTCTCTAGCTTGACTCTCTCTTCCTCTTGCACTCTCAAAACTCATGAAGAATGCCAAGAATGGGGGCACCTCTTTCCCTAATTCGACCTCATGAGGGAAGGTGAAGGGTCATCTAATACAATGATGGAGATTAGACTAGATGGATGGTTGAGATAAAATGAATTTTAAGTCACCCACTTCACTTATTTTTCATAAAGTCACTTTTAATTTCAAATTAGATGAAATTAATTACTAGGGATCACATTGGACACTTTCTTACCCCTAGGTTCCTAGGTGATGAGAAACACTTGTCCTTTGTACTCTATTATTTTTAATTCAACAGTTTGTTTGGAAATATGGAAAAATTGCAACCCTTCTCACTACTCTCCTTAAAAATAATTCTTTCACTTGGACTCCAGGAACTGATCAATCCTTCCACGCATTGAAATAAGTTGTGTGCATGACCCATGTCCTGGAACTTCCCGACTTCATAAAGAATTTTGTACAGGAGTGTGATGCTTCCTGGAAAGGAATTGGGGTCATCCTCATGCAATATGGTACGCCTTTTGGCCTTCACTAGAAAACAACTTTTGGAGAGACATTTTGGACAATCAATTTATGAAAAGGAAATGATATTTATTCTACATGTAGTGGATCTCTAATTTCCTTATCTATTGGGGAAACACTTCCAAAATTAAAATTGATCATCAAAGTCTCAAGTATTTTATGGAACATCGAATTTCATCTCTGGAGCAACAAAAATGGGTGACCAAGCTATTTTGATATGATTATGAGATCATTTACAAGAAGGAAAATGAAAATGTGGTTTCTAGTGCTCTTTCCAAGAAGTATGAAGAAGAAGGCTCCCTATTTTTCGCTTTTTTTCATTGTACTATATTGGCTCCAAGTTGTTTACCAGGAATGGTTGCAAGACCCCAAACTTTCTCGCCCAATCGAACAATTGAAATACCATTCTATAGCTTCTCCAGGGTACTCTTGGAACAATGAAGAGATTCAATACAAAGGTCGTTTGTATTTAAGCAAACAATCAAAACTTAAATCCACGTTGCTTTTTGAGCTTCATCCTTCACCCACGACTGGGCATTCAGGGCTTACCAAAACCTATGAATGGGTCAAACGTTCTTTTTCCTGGGATGGTATGAAACAAGACTTCCACACCTTTGTGGTTGAATGTTGTGTTTGTGAATGCAATGAGGGAGTAACATTCAAAGCACTGGGAACAATCCAACCAGTTTTGATTCCCTCTACTATTTGGAGGGATATTTATATGGATTTCATTGTTGGATTACCTAAATCAAGAAATAAGTCATTCATCATGGTGGTAGTCTATCATCTTTCCAAATATGCTCCTTTTTTTTCTCTTCAACACCTATTCACCACATCCATAATGGATAAAATTTTCAAAATTCATGGCATACCTCATTCTATTGTCCCTGATTGAGAACCAAATTTCACTAGAACTTTTTGAAAAGAATTGTTCAGGATCCAGGGAACCCAATTTCATCTCAATTCCAGTTAACATCCCCAAACTGATGGCCAAACTGAAGTTGTCAACAAGTGTTTGGAATCATATTTGTAGTGTTTTTCATCCTACCGAAAAAACCATATGGATTAGTGGTTACCCCTAGTTGAATGGTGTTACAAAAAATATTACCATACAACTACTCACATGACTCATTGTTATAGCCCTAAAATTCCTTACTCATGTATGCATGGCATTGACCTTCCTACTTGAATAATTTTCCAAATCACTATTGAGGAACTTTATTTAAAAAACCATTTTTTAGAGCATGTACACGCTCTGTTTCACTACTGCCCGTGTACATAATCTTTATGCATGCTAGATAGCCCACATAAATGCACTAGCTGCACACTAAACAACCCAAGTATACCTCCAAAAGTTGCAAGGAATTTGGTGGAATTTATGGGCTATTGGAGGTTTCCCAACCATTTCACCTGTTATAGGTCGTCCCCCAACCGAATAACTATCCTTTTTTCATATATAAGGAGTTATTGGGGTCTCATTCCACAATCAAGCATTAAAATGATGAAACTCTTCCCAAATTACCTTTCCTTCCTTGCCTAAGTATTTGTAGCCTTTTGTGAGTTATTGCCTCAACATTCCCTCTCTAGCCCCTTTTCTCCCATACAATCCATTCCCTTCCCTTGAGGTGATCAATAGATTGTGAGAGAAGGAATTCAAAAGATGCACCTAGAGCATTGTTAAGAGGATCCCAGACTAGGTTCATGGACCATCAACCTACAAAGGTTGTAATGTCCAATCTTTGATTATTAAATAAAATAATCTCTTTTCCCTTTCCCAAATGATGGTTTTTATGCCTTTTCTTTGATTTATACATAACAATTTATATCTAACCCTAATTGATGAATAGAAATATAATGCTTGTAGCGTTGTCTGCCTAGTTGTGGATGCAAGTCATATTTGGGAGGATACTTGTAGCCTTGGGAGCTACAGAGCTTGGGGAGGTCAGCAGTAAATGTTGGATAAAAGGTACAATTTTTTTGTTCATCTATTTTGGAATGTCTGGGGTAGTGTGGAAATTAGATTGACTTTTAGGGAGTCATTTCTCTGTCTATACTTAGAACCCTGATATAGTTATAGGGGGATTTCCCCTCTAGCATAATTGGTGACTCCACTGGGGAGTCTCTCTAGGGTTTTAGAGGGAGGTTTTTGGGGTTTTTAATTGGCTTCTTGATTTCCTTTTGAGTTCCAGTCAAGTTTATTGAGTCTTTTAGGGGTTCCTGGTCACCTGCAAGGTGCACACTCATTTTCCATGCCCTATCAGTCTGCATAGTCTTTTAATTTTTGAAAAGTCTCAGAGATGTACGTGCCCTATTTTAGGTCAGCCCGTGTACATACACACGCTGCATAGTAGAAAACATGCATACATGTGTAGGCTGCTGCTGCAACAACCCACGTCTCTATGTATTCAAAGTGTTTTTTAACAAAGAGAGGTATGTCTTTTTACTGATAGAAGTTTGGGCTTCTCAAGACTTTCTTGAACCTGTCAGAGTCTCTATGTTTGGCCATAGTTTGGGTTAAAGTTTTGGTTAACTTGTTCCTTCGTTTTCTTTTGTTTTCCCTAAATGTTTAGAGTGACTTTCAAGTTTTAGATCCTCCTTTTGGTTTCTTTGTTGAATCCTTGTGTTTATGCAATTGTCTTAGGGTCTTTATCAATCTTGATTTCATTTTTCTCTTTTTCCCCGTTTCTTGCTTTGAAAAAACAAAAAAACAAAAATTACTTCAGTTTTTCTTGTTATAGCAGTTCGAAAAATAAAAAAGAAATTATTTTCTTGCATTTAGTTTGGTAAAGTAGTCAAGGTTGTTGTTTATAGAAGAAAAATAGTCTTCATTTTCAAAGTTCTATTTGATTTCCTGAAATACAAGTAGTTTCTGTAAATGTGTTGAACCTGCACATAATAGATCTAGCTAAACAATAATACACACATTTGTCGAGAGAATTGGAGAAGGAAGAAGAAGGAGAGAAAGAATGGAAGAATTCTCATTAATTGTTGTGAATAATGAATAATTTACACATGATATACTCTATATATCTCAATGAGTTCGACTTGAGGTGAAAAAATGTGCCATAGTGGTGGTCTAGAGTGATCTGGACACATACCAATAGTTATGGGAGTGAACTGCCACCTATTCTAGTCTCTCAGGCAGTTACAGGAGTGAACTACCACTTAGTTGAGTTAACTATTCAACTAGTCTTCAGTTAACTGATTGAACATAGAGTAGTGAGGAGTTAGCTCAGGGAATCAAGGATAATGCGCCACTCTGGTGATGATACCAAGGAAATGTCAAATTAGCATGGTGATTATCCTAATGTTGCATGGTGACGATCCCAATGCAACATCTAAACTCAACTCAACTAGTGAAACTGAAGTGTCAATTGAAAGAGAATATTATCCAGGTGGAATATTCTCCCCTAAAATATAAGAGACTAGATAGTGACTAATTATGAATAATAAATAAGGAATAACCTTAGGAAAAAGAAATCCCAGGTGTGTGTGAAGTAACTCCAACACCCCCCTTGAACATCACTATGGTGAAAATAAAGATTAGGTCCCGATAATGAGGCCATGTTAGGTACCCAAGTACAAAAGATACACTGAAAATAAAGTGAGGAAAGAGGGAANCCCCATCAAGGTATAATGTATATAAAAAGAATAACTACAGTTGCTAGGCAACTGTGTCCTTAACTCCAAGATGACCTCACAGAGAATGAAATTTCTACTCAGTGAAGGTCTTGGTGAAAATGTTTGTCGTCTTTTCTGCTGAAGGATATAACTGTAAGTCGATGATCCCCTCGTTTGCTAAGTCCTAGATTTAGTGCATGTGTATCTCGATGTGATTCGTCTGCTACCTCTGAACTAGATCTCGAAATAACTTTAGAGTGCTCTGGTTGTCACACCAAATGATGATCGACCGTTGAAACTGAATGCCCAACTCAGTGAGAAAATGTTGTAGCCACATAGCCTGAATGGTTATGTTAACTACCCCTCTGTACTCTGCCTCGACTGAAGATAGAGAAATGACAGCTTGCTTCTTGCTCGACCAATAGATAGGCCCAGAACCAAGATTAAGTGAGTAACCAAATGTGGACTTGCGATCAATGCTATCGCCAGCCCAGTCGGAATCAGTAAATACGACTATATCTAATGTAGATTCTGATACATAATGAATCCCAAAGGTGATGGTTCCTTGTATGTATCGAAGGATAAGCTTTGCAACTTTCCAATGTAGCTCATGCGGCTCCTGCATGCACTTGGAAACTGTGTCAACTGTATATGAGAGGTCTGGTTTGGAGTGTGTGATCCAGGTGGATATTGGTGGCCACCCACCTATTCCACTTGGACCCACACCATTATTTCTTTCAGTTTTCCAGTTTCCTTGATTGTAGCACAATTTACTATTTTTAGCAGTTCTTCGGGTCCTGAACTTCCAGAGCTGTTTTGAGGCCCTAAATGACATTTTTTGGGCATGAATGTTGCGACAAATATGAGTCTATTCTGGACTCAATGTTTTCTTTTAGCAGTGTAGTCCTTGGAAATATCTTTCTAATGATGTATCATGTTCATCAAATGGAGATAGTATGCCAAAGTTACGACCCCAGGAAATTGATGTACCAATTTACCCCAATGGGGCCCATATTCTGGCATTTCATCTCCTAAGGTTAGGTTTTTGGATATTTAGGGTTTTCCATTGTTTCTCAGTAATATATAGGCCTTCGAGCCTCGTTATAATATAAATTTTAGAGGCCATTAGCCGACACATCTCTTCATATAGATAAGCTACCAGTGCCCTAGCTAGTTTATTTCCATTCTGTCTGTAAGCATTTTTCAGTCATTTGTCATTAATGAAATGAAGTATTATTTTCATTGCATCTCTGCGTTTATGTGTATTTCTGTATTACATTGAGTTCCTACATAAATCTGGATCAGTGTGTGAGATACAACAAGATCCCCACTAGTTTTCTATATAGTGTGCTGTCAACCAGTGGAGTCTCCCCGCCATCCTCAAGTTTGACTCTTGATAGGAAAGGAGTTAGAGAAGAATTTCAGTCCGTCATGTGAAATCTCTCAAGGATATATCGTGCATACTTGTCTTGAGATAGTTTGATGCCTGATGCATCCCGACTGATCTCAAGTCCAAGGAAGAAGTGTAGTGGACCCATGTCCGTCATCAAAAACCTGTCATGAAGAATGCTCTTGACTGCAACAATCGCTAAAGTTGAGCAATCGGTGATCAACAAATCATTGACATACATAACTAAAAGTAGAAGTGAATCAATCATCCTGAGCATGTATACATTCGGATCTGATCTACAACATACAAAGTTCTGTGACAAAATGTAGGAGTCCATCTTGGCATACCATGCCCTTGGAGCCTACTTGAGGCCATAAAGTAACTTCTTTAGTCGACAGACCAAAGATGAGTCCTGCATAAATCCTTGGGGCTCCTCCATGTAGATCTCCTCAGAGAGATCACCCTAGAAAAATGTATTCTTCAAGTCCATATGATGGACTTCCCATCCCTTGGATGCCGCAATGGCAAGTGTCAATCGTATGGAATCCATCTTTGCTACTTGAGCGAAGGTCTCATCATAGTCAATACCATGAACCTATTGAAAGCCTTTGGTGACAAGCTTGGCTTTGTATCTAATGATTTTTCCATCCGCTGCACTCTTGGTCATGTAGACCCATCTGCATCTGACAAGTTTCCTCCTAGAAGGAAGGGGAACCAGATCCCAAGTTTGGTTCTCGAGGAGGGAGTTGTACTCCTCCTGCATGGCGGATTCCCAAAAGGGATTTCCAACAACCATGCCATAAGACTGTGGATATGAATACTGAACCAAGAAAATATGCCTGGAAGGCAATGGATCAATGGCAGTGAGTGCAACAAGATGCTCCTCAAAATTATATCGATTCCTCCTTGTATTGGTTGGATCACCAATGAGATCCCTTGCATCCTGAAGAGTAGTTTGTGCCCACTTAGGCCTCTACTCTGGCTCTACAACTACATTTGAATGCTTTGACTCTGCATTTGACTGTACTGACTCTGAATCTTAATCATCTGAGTCCTCTGAATCATAACTCTCTTCTGAAGAAGGGTCAACATGTGCATGCTCATCATCTCAGATAGGTGGAAGAGTGAAGGTGTCTACATGCGGCTGCTGAGGTACATGCGAGACACTTTCCTCGAATTGGACACTTTGCTCAATGATGAGACGGTCCAAGGAAAGATCAATAAGCCGATATCCCTTCACACTGTCAGGGTATATAACAAAAATGCACTCAGTGCTCTGTGGATCAAGTGCCTTCCTCTTTTCAGAGGGAATTCAGGCCCATGTACGTGAACCAAAAATGCGAAAGTGGGTCACTTCCGGTTTGAGGCCGCTCCAAGCCTCGTGAGGGGTATTATCCTTGATAGATCTATGAGGATATCTATTTTGGATATATGTTGCATAGTTAAGTGCTTCGACCCATAGTCTCTGTGGTAGTGACTTTTCATGCAACATGCAAGATGCCATCTCATTTAGAGATCGGTTTTTCCGCTCAGCAACTTCGATTTGTTGCGGAGTGTAGGGAATTGTATGTTGCAACTAAATCCCTTCCTCATGGAAAATATTATGGATCTCATTACATACTCTCCCCCGTTATCAATTGAGAGGAATTTGATCTTCTTTCCAGACTATGTCTCAACCAAAGCTTTGAAATCTTTGAGGTGTTGAAAGACCTTAGATTTTTTCCTAAGAAAGTAGATCTATGTAAAACATGAGAAATCGTCAACAAAAATGAGAACAAACCTCACTTTGTTGATCGATGGATGCAGAAAAGGAACCATGAGGTTATCGTGGATCATATCTAAACATGCGGAAGCTCACTGAGACTTTCCCTTGTCGAATTTTTCTTGAGGGTGTTTTCCGAGAACACATCCCTCACATACTCCCTTGGAGAAATGAGTGTCTGGTAGACCATCAACTAATCTATGCTTTCTAAGCTGTTGCATATATCTACAATTCAAATGTCCAAACCTTTCGTGTCATATTCTACTACTTTCATCAGCATGAGTAAGCAGTAAAGCAGAATCAGGTTCAATGAATTCATAAAATGTATATAATCTAGACTGATGATTTACCTCACTGGTTGCAACCCTAGAGTTGGTTTGCATGTCGCAGATGTCCATGAAATTTGGTGTGAATATGAATCTCTTTCTGATGCCATAATTTGTCATCTGATACATGGAGAGAAGGTTGACAAAAATCTTGGGAACATGCAACACATTCTCAAAACTTCCGTTGGTGAGTTTAATCCTTCCTTTGTCGGTGACTTCGATAGAAGAGTTGTCCCCCATCAGAATAGGAGGACCTTTGCATGCATCCAATGAATAAAATACTTCTTCTGAGGCAGAAATGTGATGTGATTCTCCTGAATCTACTATCCAAGCATCATGAGAGGATTTGATGGCAATCAAGGCATGGCTAGAATTGCCTTTCTTGGAATTCAGATCTTCTGGCTTCTTCTTCTTTGCAACCTTGGGGATGAGATATCCACATTTGTTTTGCTGAAGTATTTGAGACATTATATATATATATATATATATATATATATATATATATATATTATGCATGCATGCGGATTTTGAATGGAATCCTTTGTGACACTATGTGCATTTCTCTCCTTTTCTTCCCTTTTCTCCTTTGGATCTAGAGGCATCGGTGAAGGGTTTTGTGTACCCTTCCTTCTTCGTATGTGAATGAGATTTATTCTTATCTTTATCTTTATATTTCTGATATTTGTGGTTGCCATCATGCACAGTGAGTGCATGCACCCTTGGGCCTTTGATTGTGCCCATGTTGATGAGATTGGTTTTCTCTTGTGTCAGGGATTCAATAAAGTCCTCAAGAGAAGACATCTTCCAGGTGGCTCCAGAGACAAATCTGAAAATATGGAATATATATATGAATACAAAAAATTCAGGACCAATCTTGGAGAGAATGGTGAGAACCATTTGTTTCTCCTCCGCTGATTTATCAACCCCGCAAGCTTTGAGTTGCGATAGTAAATCCTTGAATTTTGTAAAGAAATCTTAGATATTGTCGAAGATTTTTGGATCCAATGTGACTAGCTCCAGCTCTAGCATGTGTCCCCTCATCTCATAATGTTTTCCAAAGATCCCTTCCAAGATTTTGTAGGCTTCATTGGGAGTCTTACAGGAAGATATGTGAAAAAAGAGATCGGGAGAGATAAGACTGCAATTTTTTCCGAGTGCCTCATCCATGCGATTTAAGTACTTGGATTTTTCTATGGTTGATGTCGGTTTTGTATCTGTATTCATTTTTAAACTACACAACCCTTTGGATCGAAGATGTATGGCTATTTTCTTCTTCCATGCAAAATAGTTGTAAGGTGTAAGAATGAATTCTTTTTGGAATTCCATCTTTGCATTGTCTTCAATCTTTTGTACTTGCAAAACATTTTGGTGTAGCTTTTTCTTAGCAGTCTATTGGCTCTGATACAATGTAAATTTTTTGAACCTGCACATAATAGATCTAGCTAAACAATAATACACACATTTTCAGAGAGAATTGGAGAAGGAAGAATGAGAGAAAGAATGGAAGAATTCCCATTAACCGTTGTGAATAATGAATAATTTACACATGATATACTCTGTATATCTCAATGAGTTCTAATTGAGGTGAACCAATGCACCATAGTGGTGGTATAGAGTGATTTGAACACATACCAACAGTTATGGGAGTGAAATGCCACCTATTCTAGTCTCTTGGGCAATTACGACAGTGAACTGCCACCTAGTTGAGTTAAGTAGTCAACTAGTCTTCAGTTAACTGACTGAACATAGAGTAGTGAGGAGTTAAATCAGGGAATCAAGGCTAATGCACCACTCTGGTGATGATAGCAAGGCAATATCAAATTATCATGGTGATGATCCCATTGCAACATTTAAACTCAACTCAACTAGTCAAACTGAAGTGTCAATCGAAAGAGAATATTCTCCAGGTGGAATATTCTCCCCTAAAATATAGGAGACTGGATAATGACTAATTATGAATAATAAAAAATAAATACCCTTAGGAAAAAGAATTTCTAGGTGTGTGTGAAGTAACTCCAACATTTTTCCTTAGTCAAACAAAAACATTTTTTAGGAAACTTTTATTTACAAGATCTTGAAACATTGTTTAGAAAAGTTAAATTTTACAAAGAGTTTTACAAGATTTGCTTTAAGTTCAAAGTATTTTTTTCTTTCAAATGCTTTAAAATTCTCTTCCTTATTCCTCTCTTCACAAAACCATCAGTTTCACAACCACATTCTTTGCGTAAATCAAGCCTTAAAATTAACGCTTAACTTAAAATATATTTGTAGGGTTCACCAACTAGTTTAGGGTTTTAGGGCCCTAAATCAGGTGTGAAGAGGAAACTCTTCAAGGCCATTTAAAAAAAAAACATTGGAGTCTAAGATAGGGAGTGTATTAAGTTTAGCATCATAATATTTATCCAGGACCCCCCTCTAACATAGGGGATAAACACAAGGTTGTGTGAGGAAAGGCAGAGGAGATAACCCTTCCAAAGCCACACTAAACGTGGCGGGGATTGTATATTTAGGGTCTTTCTCATGAACAATACCGATCACATTTTCGTATGGAGATTTGTGGACCTCGACTACCTTCGAGATCCTCATTTTTCTTATGGAACTATCTCTTTTGGCAGCCTTGAAGGGATTCATACTTGTTATCTTGCTCATTACGATTTGCCCGACTCTCGACTATACCCGCCCGGTGACTGAATGGAAGATGGAAACCTAGTTTCCCATATTTTAAAAACTTACACAAGTGACTGTAGGGGTATACCATGGTACCTAGGGCAAGTGTCAGATCACACTTCATAGAGTATACCCAGAGGGTGCTTTTGTGTTCAAGTTGCACTTGCACTTTTTAGTTTCTCTACTATCGATTGGAGTAACCATCCTTCCCACTAGTTAGTCGACTGCTTGATTTATATTTAGGAAACTTTTTAGTGTGTGCTTTGTGTTCCACACTATTCAATACTTAATGTGTCATTTGATAATTTCACAAAGTGCAATATAAACAACTTTGCTGACCATGAAGGCTTCAGGGCCTATCGCCGGTTACTTTGGAGCCACCTCCGCCACCGTTGAGAAGAATTGATCAAGAAGGATCGTTTGAAGCGACTGGGCTGCAGGAAACTGTACCTGATTCTGATACAAG
Source organism: Picea glauca (assembly GCA_000966675.3). Classification (NCBI taxonomy): domain Eukaryota; kingdom Viridiplantae; phylum Streptophyta; class Pinopsida; order Pinales; family Pinaceae; genus Picea; species Picea glauca. Next base: position 544,211 of record JZKD02S1967777.1, on the reverse strand, counting down.
AGGATACTTTCTGGAACTGGAGGAATCCATCATTTATGACCTTTAGACATAAGGTTTCAAACCAACAAATCCTCCGATTATTGACTTGTCGGTGCCAACTTTAATTCAGATTGTCCCTTCCGAGGTGACATCTTCTAAGCGCCAATTATTTAGACGAGCGAAAATGGAAGTGAATGCTGCTACTTTTTTTGGGAGTCCCTGTACTCTTGTTACAACTATTGGAGGGGGAATCCTACCTCCTCCCCCACCTTCACTAGTCAGGACCTTAGTTTTCCCGACTACCATGACTTTGGGCAGTGGTCTGATACCTTCAACGACTTCAACCACTAGTTTGTTTACTCATAATGTCACAGATGTTCCCTTATCATATGGGATGCCCAACTTTGATACAAATTCAGTTCTTACTTATTCTACCTTACAGATGCAGGGATATCTAATGCTCCCTTGCAAGGGTCAACCACGGGCACTAATACCCATTTTAATGCTATTCCTTATGGTGGGGTTCATATAACTCCTCTGTCCCCTTTGATCGATGACATTTTTTCAGGAGCCAATCAGGTCTAACACTAATTATAGGACCTTTGTCTTATATGATGTTGGAGGTATTTATGTCATAGTATTTGTTTGGTGCATTTGGGAACAACATTTTTTCTTTGGTCGCTTTCTCGACTCAGGGAAACCCCAGCTTTGGTCAACATAACCCGGTACAAGGTACCATTCCTTCATAGGGAGCGACGATTGGAGTATACTCCACACAAGGGATTTAAAATCCTTGGATAGGATCATTTCCCTTGCAAGGAATGTCGGTCAGGGGTAACCCCTTCCATACTCAATCGAACCCTAGGAAAGATTTTGTACCTGTTCTTGGCGGATCAGTTGGGGGCATCCCCTATGAAGGTCCTTGTAACACAACACAGAGAGAAATCCTTGTGTAGGATATGTCCTCGAATTTCGAGAGTCAGTCGATGATGCCTCAAAAAACAAATTTCCTTTTGCTGTTCATGACAACGTTTTTTACCAAAACCCTGGCCAACAGTCCAAATTTTTCTGGAAACATGGTGCCAGTCAAAATCTAGGGCCCTCTTTTCCTATAAATAATCCACAATTGAAACTACCCTTTCTGGAAACCCTGCATTTTCCAAACTTGTCAAGATTACTAAATGACCCGATCTATCACGATCCGCGTTGTCCCCTCATGCCGACTAAGTTTCCTTTGGATATTCCTAAATTTGAGGGAAATCCTAGTGAATATCTAGGTGATCATATGACTACCTTTCACTTGTGGTGCTCATCAAACTCGTTAAAAGATGACTCTGTTCAGTTGTGACTTTTTCAACGTACTCTTATAGGGGGTGTTGCGAAGTGGTATATTGAGCTCGAAAACTCAAGGTAATCTTACTTTAATGACTTGCATATGGTCTTCTTGAACCATTTATAGTTACCATGAGTTATTATGCCAACACCGAACTACTGGCCAACTTTGAGCAAACCAAGGCTGACCACATCTCTGATCATATCCGAGAATGGTGGCAAAGAAAGATCTTGATTAAGGTTAAGGTCCCTTCTGCTTGCTTGCTTGAGTGGTTCTTGAAGTATTTGGTTCCATGTATATCCAAATATGTAGCAACATCCGGGGTGTTTTTAGAAGAGGAAGCTATTATGAGAGCCCAATAGCTAGAATTGATCTACTCTCAGTCTAGCATGCTCTACGAGATATTACTAGATGCGCCACGGTCTACTCTCGATAAGGCCAAAAAAAATTACGGGCCCCACGTTGATGGCATAGTGAGATCGATATCAAATTCATCCTTATTTAAGTCTTGAGAGAACTTCTTTTTTATTTTTTTTACATGCAGGTACCAAAATCGACCTAGCCCAACCTACCAAAGTCAAAATTCAGAGCCAAGGAAAAAGTATTTCACTTGGAAATTTCTTCCCTGACATGTGACAGGAAGTGCATAGCTTTCAAGGCCCATATCCGCACACTCTGTGCACTGTGCTTGAAACAATATTCATTACTTTGTGCATTCTACGCATTATGGACCCTCTACATGCCTTTCAGAATTGTAGCATGTGCATAAGTCCAATATTTTCAAATTGTAAGTGTTTCTATGAATGGTTTGAGGGCCCCTAGCCTTCAGATTTTTATTTTTCTGCACTTTGTAAGGAAAATACACTTCAATTAAAGTCCTTTATCACAACAAAGGTTAGATAACATAAGCACATAGGAGTAAAAACAATCAATATTCTTCTCTTTTTCTTTGTTTCCACATGGGTGGCTCATTTGGATTTTAAAATTTTAATTCGAAGTTATTTCTTTTCATACACAATCACTTAAACTGGGACTGAAATCAATTTTAACCCTCAAGTATGCTCTTCCCCCACACCCTAGTGTGATATCGGGAATTAGAAAAGGTGGTTGAAAGTTAAAAGGACATTTCATCTCCCTTCACAAATCATTTAGGAGAGGACAAAGCACCCCTAGGGTTCCTCTTAGTTTTTGGAAATCATCTTAAATATTTATAAGGGCCCATACATGCCCATATGCTTGCAATTTTAGGATAGTTTCTAAATTATTTCTTACTTTAGATAACACTTTAGGAAAGTATAAAATATCAAGTAATGGGCCCATATAATATGCCCACATGTCTACAATTCTAGGATAGTTTCAAAAACTTTCTTAGTATAGACAACATTCCAGGGAGATTAAAGGATTTGTAAGGACCCATATGTCCACATTGCCAGTTCTTTAGGGCTTTAAATATTCCGCAAGGTTGTACCAAAGACACATAGTAAGCTAGGTAAAAAAAATTGGATTGAGTATGTGTTGTTTTGGTTTTGTCATTTGGGTGAGGCAAAACACAACACTTGCATGCTTAGTTAAGCCAGCTAAACAAGACAAAAGTTTGTGAGTTGATTAGAGAAACCAAATACACATGAAAACAAAGAAATAAAACTAAAAAAAACTAAGAAATAAATGTTATAGAATCTTGAGAAACTAGAACCATGAAAATAAAAAAATGACCAACATATAACTACCAATGGATCAATATATGGATTGGCTAAACACCGTAGAGAAAGGCATGGATTTATGAGTCCCCTCTTCCTCCTTGGGAGGGCTCTTGAGTTCCCTAATTGAGATCTCTTCTCTTCATACAATGGAAGAAATGACAAATGGTGAAGAAATACAATGCCTATTCCCTCAAGGGGTGAGTGGAATGGCCTATTGCAATGGTGCTTGAAGGCTTCAAAGAGAAAAGATGATTCTCAAAGAAGAATTCTTGCAGCATACTAATACCTTGAAGATCTTATTTTCTTATCACACCCATGGCACATATTTATAGCATCCATTGATGGAAATATATAATTGGTTCATAATGTGAACAAGGGGCCTTTTAGGGCACCCTCTATCCCTTAACCAACCTCCAAGATAGATTTCTCTCGGATATGAGTGTCAAATCGTGTTAGGGGTCGGGCTAGAAGTGGTTGAGGGTTTGAAAAGATCCATAAATGCATCATTCATAGAAGTGCACAAATTTTCTCATAGACAGTTGCACATTTTGCGCATAATGTGTGTTGAGGCCTGTGTTACCTTACGCATTATGTGCACTATGCGTGTGCTTCCTTTGGTGAATTTACACACTTTGATTTTTGACCCAAGTATATCATTTTTTTTCCTTTTGAATGGATTTCGGTGCTATAGGTGGACTAATTGTTCTTGGCATTGAAGTTTTTCTTCAACCATTGTGTGCAATGTTGTGGACGATTTTTCAGTGATAACACTATGAAATTGCAATATTTTACAAGGTAATTTCCCCAAAATTTATCTTTGAGGGCGCTGCCCCAAAATCACCCACCAGGGGGGGGGCTACAAAAGTTGTCATTGCCACCCCCTGGACCCCCTTGGAGACAGTTGTGGGGGGTAAATCTCACCCACACCCCTCATGTTAGGGAATGGGGTCCAAGCACGACTGAAACAAACCTCTGAATCAAGAAGATAATCAAGGTCCACAGTAAAAAAACATAAGACCCCAATATCGACCCAAAATATCGCCTTGGGATGACTGAAAACATGGGATGTACATCTAAAGGTCTCATATTCACACTTGGAACAAGTTATGAAATACCTTGCTATGATTCTATAAATATATGGCCATTCTATGCATAAAAGGAATAAGTTCATTTCATTGCTATGTTTCTCAAATACTCTTAGAGAAACCATTTGTTCTCTTAAGAATAACTTGGGAAAGTATAGCATAGGGAAACCCTTCCACCTCTCGGATAAATTTACCATAGAGTTCTTCACCATTTTCAATTAAAAAGAGAAGACCAATAGCTCAACTTTGACGGATTCAAGAGCAATACCTATGAGGAATATGGGATTCATAAATCCCACCTTTGTCCTCTTGGTGTTCTCAATTTGAAATATCAATATCTATTGGGTGACCACTCTTTGTGTTCAATTTCATGCATCATTTTTTAATGTTTGATTAGTTTATTTTCCATTGTTTTTTATTCATATCTTTCTTTGTTTCTTTCTTTCTAGATTGTGGGTTCACTACTCTACTAACCATTATTATGTGTTTCTTTTTTGTCTTACCAATGCAATCAAAGGGGTCTCTTTTTTCTCACCATTGTGATCAAAATCCCAAACATAGATCACTATGTTTTTCCTGCTAGATCTAATTCATACAAGCATGCAATGTTAAGGAAGTAAGAAATAAAACTCATATTTAACCTGAAGGTTTCCCAATCATATCCTTGGAAGATCTCCCTTGAGATGTATCTCCTAGAAAGTTGCTCCACCTGCTAACTTTCACATCGGACAACCAACAAAACTTTCTCATATCCTATGGCATACTAAAATAGAATTGTATGAAAGTATATCTCATTTAATATCTCAAGTCCTACAAGGACCCACCAAAATCAAATCATAAACATAACATTGATGATTATTGCAAAATTTGGAGGGGGGAAAGAACATAGATCTATATTAAATAAATTTACAACAAGTGGAAGGATTACCTTGAGCCATGGTTGTTGTACTCCTTGATCCAATCTGTTAAAATCCTCCTTATCCACCCTTGCTTGGTTGGAATAAATGAAGCTACTCACCATATTGTGGAAAGAAGACAAAACACTCTCTATCCTTGGTTTATCGTCTCACTTGTGTTGATGTCCAACACCCAACAATGATAGAAAAATGATGACCAATGACTCTTACTGAGTTTGAATATCATGAGGATTCTTATAATATTGATTCAATGTTCCCATCCCCTTGATTTTTCCTCTTCTTATAGGAGATTAGAGAATCTTAGATATAGGTTCATGGCATGTGAACTAGGTGAAAATAGGTAATGTAGAAGCTCCATTCTCAATAATGCATCATGGCCAACCCATTGATTGTTGATATCCTCATAAATATTCAATTATATAACATCAAAGGGGTGGTTGTGAGTTTAGTATTGAAAAATAGTGATCGATTGTGACTTGTTTATGAGGAAGTGACAACCAACCACCCTTCTTGGTAGGAAAAGCATGGTTGGGCTCTTTTATGGCATTTTAAAGTAAATTTCATTGGTACAAGTTGCAATTTTAGACCTAGAGTGGAAAATACAAGTATAATGGAAGCCCCCTAATGTGTGAGGTCAAAAGAGGAAC
>JZKD02S1967777.1:511970-537628 GCA_000966675.3 Picea glauca | reverse complement strand
TATGAATATAGATCATGCAAATAAATGATATAATGTTGAGCATGGTAGAAACCATCTAATTATCGATCATTGATGAATACCATTAATAGGTGTGAGGGGAACCAATGATAATAAAAATAGACCTCAAGGTACCTAGTATAATCAAGTGAGAGTGAATATAGGATCCGATTTTGATATGTAAATTGTCATGGATATTCCACTGGAACATTTCATCACAATATATCTAATAAATGAAACTAAAAATTACATTATAAAGGTGGAATTCCTTTAGATTCAAGAATATTTAGTTACTAATTTTTTGCTTATGCATGAAATAGATCAAATGTAGAAAATAGAGAAAAACAAAATACAATCACACACCATCCACAAAATAACACAAATATTTTCTTTGGGAAACCTTTACGGGAGAAAACGGATCTAGAAGGTGAGATTGCTCTGCTCTCTTTTCTATGGTATGTAAATAATGCAAGTATAAAGGAGAATGCACTCTCTATGGATTTATCTCATACCTGTGTCCTTTTAGGATGCTACATAACATTAAACCCCTCTATTATTCTTTCTAATTTCCCACTCCTAGATTTTCTTCTCTACTATAGAATAAAATACAATAACATATAATGGAACTCCTTCTCCCCCTAGTGGCCTAGTATTTAACATAGCCCGATAGTGATCCAGGGGTATATTTTTGACTCCCTCAAACCTCAATTGTGATAGGGTTTTGAACCTTATATAATATTCATGAAATTTCATATGTGGTGAGCCCCATATGCATGAGTAATGAGGGATGACATGGCATCCTCTCATACCATGGTGGTCAGCATGGTAGATCAACTTGTGGGAGGCATAACTTTTGCATAAAAAATTCATTTGACACGATTTTCACACCGTTGGAAAGGTATCGATGTGTAGAAGAGAATTACGAGGATTTACCTATGCTAGGAAAGACCCCAAAAAAATTCGTTTGATTCCTCAAAATGGCTTCAGAAGTTTTTGAACCCCAATTTTCCAAACTAGGATTGCCACTAAAATGACCATGCAAGTTGATTCCTCCAGTATTTTTCACTTTGAAAGTATCGATATAGATGAAAAATAATCTAATGATTCAATTTGGATCATAGCTCCCCATTTAGGGATGATTTTGGTCCCCAAAATCTTTACTGAATGAGGTGAGGAAATTTTTCCTCTACCTTCTCCCTGTAGTACCACTTTGCTTTTCTTGGAAGTTGTCCTTTCAACCCAACTTGCCAAAGGTCATGTTTGCTATGGCTTGTAGTCGTGGATCGCTTCTGCAAAAATGTGTTGTTGGAGAGGAATTTTGGATACGTTTTTGGATCTATGCTAAAAGGAAGCCTGAAGGGAAAAAGGAAAGTAGAATATGGACTAGTGTGTGGAACGAAAGTGGATGCCAAGAAGTGTGACAAGAGGATGCATGATGGAGTAGCATGCAAAAGTAAAAAAAAAATTATAAATCATGGGGGTTGAGGAAATGTTTTCCACTTTTGTAAAGGGGTTTGGGGGACACTTTGTCCACTTTTGTAATGGGATTATCCCTATTGATATGAATAAATATGTAAGAGGGGAAATAGTGAAATGGGAGTAGAGAGTGTGTGATGGTGCAAGTTGTGAATTCCTTTTGGGTAAGGGAGTTGATTGAAGGAATAAATATTTGGTATGACTCATGAGTGAACTTGGGATGATGTTACTATTGCATATCTTGTAGTGCAGTGTGAATTGTAAGAAAGATATGAATGAATAATATAAGAAGCCATTTGTTGTGGACATAGCCCAAGTTGGGTGAACCACGTAAATCTGTGTGTTATGTCATGTTTGCGTTATATGTTGTTTTATGTCTTATGTTGAACATATGGATCATATATGATGTTGTAATGTTTCACATAGATTGTGCTTCATACCAAAGTAATTGTTAAGCTATGAGAACTGCACACATAGGTAAAGAATCTGAATGATGCCTCACTTCCCCTCATCACTGCAGAAACTTGGTTCTTGCAGCCCCTCTAGATGCCTCAGTTGAGACATCACTTTCTCTGTAGTTGATGCTGAAAGGGTCGATATATAAGGGATTTGTTGGTATTTGAATGATTAACCCCAAGTCTTCCCCTGTGCACCAACAAATGGTTCTGTTTTTAGGACCGAGAACTATAATTGAGGAGAATTTTTTGGAGGCCGAATAGAGAATAAATTGAAGAATGGATAGTAAGGAAGTAATGGGTATTTTCTAGGGAACATAACATTAACGCTAGGCTCAATGATGAACAATGGTTACAAAGGTATGTTTTCACATATCTACATGAATTTTTCTTTCATGAATTTATGATTATTTTGACTAAATGGTTAAGAGGACTAGTAGAGAATGTTGGGAGATACAAAACTTAAGTCCTGAGAAATTGGACAGTTCTTGAACTGATCAAAAAACTCGATATAGTAAGTAATAAGGTTTCTTGTGCAGTACATTTCTGGTTGAATAGTATACCATGGGGTTATGTTACAGAGTTTGTGGTATGTTGTACCCAATCTTATAGTGTTTCTGAGGGGGACTTCTTCAAGGGTTCATGAAAAATATATTTGAGCACATTATCAACTTTGATAAAGATGTTACAATGCGATAAGAATGCCATGAATATGGAGTCTGGCAAATAAGAACCTTCATGCACATAGGGAAACCAGGGGATGACCGGAGGATGGTCTGAGAGTGGGAAGGATTAGTAAGGAGTAGGTAGACTGGGGATGATGAGGGAGAATACTGACTTATACAAAGAGATTGGAGTATTTCCCTACATGAAAAGGTTTATATATAGAAAGAAGGATACTGTAGATGGAAAGAGAGAGAAACACAAAGAGTTCGAGGAAATTTTACCCTGTGTAGAACTTCAGATCACACCATATAGAGAAAGGAAAAGGAAAGAACGAGATCCTCAGTACCACCCATAAGAATAAGTAATTCCATCTCAGATTAGAATCTGTATCAAACCCATGACCCCATGTGAATCATTAAGGATTGAAGAAGGAACCGAGAATTGTTCAAGAGCAATTGTAATAAGTGGAGGAAGTCAGAGAAATAGTCAGAATAGTGGGAGAAGCATAATAAAATAGATTTAGTCCACATCACCAAGGGTAAGTACAACACCTAATACAATGGAATGTGTATAGTATATGTTGATCATGCTTGAGTTTCAGGGAAGAGGGTCAGAGGACCCTTAGAAAAGCTTGTTTGTATGCGACACAATATGGACTGCGAAGAATGTCCCAAACGAGGTGACGAAAATTGTGCAGTTAGCCACGACGTTCAAAGGAAAAGCACTGTTGTGGTATATAAAGTTTCAGAAAAATACACTGGCTGGACATTCGAGAAATTTGGAAGAGATCAGACAAGCATTGTTAAAATAATTCAAGAAGTCGAAATCTGAATCTCAATATATTGCAAAACTAAAGGAAGTTAAGCTAGTGCATAACAAGACAGTGTGGCATGTTGCAAATTTGGTTTGGACAGTTGGTTGTCATTGATGTCAACCCTTGGAGATTGATGTCAAACCTTGGAGAAGTCTGGAATCCCCATATATGTGGTTGACATTGATGGTGAGTTAGTTTTCATTGATGTCAATAACAGTGGTTAATGTCAACAAATGCGATGGGTGCATTTGATGAAGTATATATGAATCCCTTGAGGTGTGGTCATGAGAACCAAAGTTTTTTGAGGAATAAGGACATGAAGGAAAATGTAAATACAGGTAATACACTCATAGATGGATATTCCTTGTTGTTCCATTTCTGGTGATAGGTGGTATTCCATGTGGTTCATCATGTGTAGGGAGATATTACCTCATGAAGTTGGAAGCCCAAAAAAATGGTCAAGAAGCCCCTAATTGGTTACAAGTCAATTAATGAAAGGGTAAAACGGTTGTAGAAAGAAATTTAAGAATCCCTAAGAATAAGAAAAGAGGCTACCTAGAAAAAGTATAAATACACCTCAAGGAGTCTCTCATAAGTACACACACTTACATTGCATATCTATCTTGTGAGAATGTTATGGTCAAATATTTTGGTCTATCAGTGAATCTGACATCAAGTTTCAAGTTACGAAAGTGAAATTATTGGAGACGTAGAAAGAAGGGAGTGAACATCTAGAGTTGTAGAAAAAAGGGCACAAACATCCATAATTGCAGCAAGAAGGGCGCGTACATCCACGAGTTTCAAAAATAAGGGAATGTGTTAGAAAAACAGGATAGCAGAGAAATAAAATAAGATAAATTTGGAAATAAAACACATAATACACACAATACAATAGAAGCATAGATATATGTGGTTCACCTTGTGTGGGATACGTCAACCAAAGTAATTGCTAGGTCCTTCCTTATTATTATCTAGCAAAATGAAGGGATACAACCTACAACACACCTATTGTAAATTCCTCTTCTTTATCTCTCAGTCTCCTCTCTTAGAATACAATAATCACACTCATAAACAACTACAATAAAATTTCCTCATAAAAGAGGGTTGACTTCTAGTTCAAAAAACCCTAACATAACTTCTATCGTCAGATCTGCAACCCTATAATGAATGGTCTAGATTGACTATGAAATTACGACTAGGACCCCCTTCATTCGGGGGCCAACCCTTGAACCCCTAACAGAAGAGTAAATGCATACCTGCATATAAATCAAGGAGATAATCAAGCTCCACAACCAACAATGCGAGCATCTAGAGTTGCAGCAAAAAGGGCGCAAACATTCGGAGTTTCAGCAAGATGAGCGCGAACATATGCGAGTTGCAGCAAGAAGGGCACAAACATCCGAAGTTGCAACAACAAGGGAAAGAACATCTGAAGTTGTAGCAAGAAGGGCTCGAACATCAATAGTTGCATCAAGAAGGGTGCGGAAATCCGCGAATAGCAACAAGAAGGGCGCAGACATCTAGAGTTGCAACAAGAAGGGAGTGGACATCCGTGAATTGTGGCAATAAGGGCATGGACATCTCTGAGTTGCAACAAGGACAGGTCAAAGATATGTGAAAATACCTTGAAGAAGATTCCATCTCTTGTTTGTTGAAGATGTTTTTTATAGGTTGGTCTGTTGCTATGTGATGATATTGTTCAGGTCTTCCTTATGAGTAAAGACATGTTTTGTATGTGTTTGTTTAAAGCTTGTATCTTGGATTGTATGGCACATTCTTAAGGCATGTCTTGGAGGCCCTTGTGATACATGGTACATGGTTGCATATGATTGAGGTGATATTGATACATGCTTGATAAATACTTTTGGTACTTGGTATATGGATGTTATGGTTCATTGTTAGAGGCACATTTGATCGTACATGGTTGATGATATGTTACATGATTGATTCATGATTGATACAAGATATGGTACAAGTTTGGTGCATGGTTGATGCACTTGTTATGGTACATGGTATGGTACAAGTGTTGATTTACATAGTTGATACATGGTATAGTAAAGGATTGGTACTTGGTATGGTGTTGATGTACATGGTTGATGGTTGAGGTATATGGTACATGTGTTTTTGCATGGTTGACGCACTTTTTGTGGTACACGGTTGATTGTTGGTATGGTAAAGGTTGATGGTTTGATACATGCTTTGGTACATGGTTGAGACACATATCTTGTGATGGTATGTTGGTGATCTTGGTACATGCTTGGTAGAGGAATGTGTTGGTGATATTGGACATCTAGTTGAGAGGTGTCCTTAGTATATGATCCATGTGAGAGGATCTGGTTGAGTATCGGTGACAGTGATAGGTTGGTGACAGTGACAGGTTGGATACAGTGACAGGTTGATTGGTTATAGTTTTATGTGAAAATGGCAGTGGAAATAATAATGGTAATGATTGTGGTAGTGATAGTTGGTCTACACTTGTATTTTAGGGAGGAATGATGGGGAAAGGAAAGGGGGTTGTAGCCTCCTTCTGGTTGGTGTCAGAGTACTTAGGGAGTTGGAGCTTCCTTTAGGTTTGAGCCTAAGAATCAGGAGGTTGTAGCCTCCTTCTAGTTGGAGCTAGAGAATTCAGGGAGTTGTCCAGGTTGGATCCTGTAAATAGGGTGTCGTAGGCTCCTTCCAACTATAGCTGGAGAATTGGGAAGTTGGTGCTTCCAGTGAATGTATTATTTGATATATATATAAGAAAGCATTTTGTGGTTTTCTTCTATTTGGGTTTCCACGTAAACTCTAGTGTACTTTTTATTTGATGTAATGATGTTAATGTGATGTTTCTTATGTTAATATGCTCATGATATATTGAATGCAATAATAGATGATACATTGATGATATATTGTTGATAATATTGAAGATTATATATTTTGGTTAAAAGTGATAAAAGTGCTCATACTGATTCACCACCCCCTCTCAGTATTCCAATAATTGGTATAAGAGCTAGTTTCTTGAGGAAACAGTCTAACCATTGGAAGGTAGATCATGGAGAGAAATAGTTTGTATAAGAATGGAATACCACAGTTTGATGGTCATATTGGTCTAAAGTATGAGTTGTAAAGTACCAAAATGAATTTTTTTTACAAGCACAAGGACATGATGTTTGATAGTCAGTTGTTAAAGGATATACCACTACCAAGAAACTGAAGATTGTAGCCAAGAAGTAATTGAAAAGAAACAAAAAAATAGCAATGGATTGCATCTTGGAAGGATTACCTGATTTAGTAAAAGAGAAAGTGGGAAAATGTTTATCAACTAAAGAAATTTGGGATAAGCTACATGATCTCTATTCTGAGGAATCTCCCATCATAGAGTAAGAGAGTCATAAATAGGACACAAGTATATAGCATGATGAAATATGCTCATCATTTCAGACAGATTCAAAAGAAGAAGATTGTGAAGAAGGAATAGTAGATGTTGAAGTAGAATTAATCAGTGCCTTAGACGAGTTGATGAAAGAAAGGGAGAAAAAAAAGTCACTTGAGGTACAAGTGGTCAAGAATAATTCTCAAGAAAGTTTTGAATAATCCCCATAGGTCATCGTGAATCTAAAATCTTAGTTGGAAGAATCTAGAAGGATTGAAGAAGCATACAAAATTCAAATGGAAGAGAATCAATGTTTGGAAGCCGAAATTGTAGCACAAAGAAAGGAAGCAGAGAGGAGAGAGAATATTTTGACAGATCATCTAAAGGAAATATCTAAGGATTTAAACCATCTTGAAGAAGAGTTCAGTCAACAAGAAAAAAGGATTGAAGAATAAATCATCTCCTTGAAGCTCCAACTTGAAGAAGAAAATATAACATAAGAATTCATCAAGATTCAGATGATGAACAAAGAAGAAGAGGTTGAGAAGATTGAAGAAGAAGTTTTCACATTAAGAGATAAAAATTTCAAGCTCAACAAGATTGATGAAGAGAGAGAAACATCCACATCATCGGAAAATAAGGTTAAAGAGAATCACTCTAGGTTTCCAGAAAGGAAGAATGAAGAAAAGAGAAAGAGCTATGCAAAAGTACTCAAAGGAAGGAATAATGGTCAACAAGAATCAAAGAAGGAGTATATTAAATATACATCTTCAACAAGATCTTCCACATTAAAGCATCAAAGAATATTCAATCATGTTAAAGAAGTCAACAAAAGAGAAGATTGTGACCAACCAAGGAAAGAATTTAGAAGGAATACACCATAAAGATTTACTCCCAGACATGTAAATTTCTTTTATGGTCATTGTTTTAATTGTACTAACTTTGGACATAAAGTTGTAGATTGCAGGGCTTATGGAAGAAATCTTCAAGAAAGAAATTATTATTTGGCTCCGCATAACATTGAGTGTTACAAATGCCATAATTATGGTCACATAGCTCATAATTGTAGAAGCATTATAGAGCCCACCATGAAATAAAATATCAATGTTAGACACATGAAGGTTTGGAAAAGAAAACAAGAACAAGTTAAGGAAGAACAAATGAATGAAGAACATCAAGAAGTCATAATTTCAGGATTGGAAATAGTTCGAGATTAAGACAAATCTGCAAGAAAAAGGGAATATATCACATACAAGAAGGTTTTGAGAAGAAATGAAAAACAAGAATAACAAGGGAATGAATATTGGGTCCGAGAGATTGGAAAATCTGCAATAGTGTGGAAAAGAAAATAAGAGCTTGTAAATAAAGAATATGCACAAGAAATTATACTCTCAGGAATTGTAGTGCAAGATAATAATGAATCCACAAGAAAGAATGAAGAAGTCATAATTCATAAATATGATGATTCTACAAACGAAGAGGAATATTACCTCGCATTAGGGAGGATTCCTCCATTGTTCTAAGCCATCCGGCTTGGAGACTCCTAGTAAATATGAATATTGAACATGGGGAATCGGTGCAATAGATACTATAGATCAGAGAACCATCTTTAAATAAGTTTGAAGTATTTTCATAGACAAATTCAGAATAATAAGATAGTAGAATTATAGAGTGATAGATTGATTGATTGAGAATAAGTGTTCCCACACACGTATCAGTTGGAAGTTACATAGGAAAACATTTATGATTATATTCCACGTATGTATTCAGGCAGGGATATCTTCAGTACAGGTTATTCCAAGAAATGCAGAGTTTGATTTGTAGATAGAGAATACTGGTGGACACATTTGATTTGGGTTGAAGAGATAAGAATATGCGATGATTAGTTGTAGCCATGAAGACTTCATGATAGTACATTGATATATGGGTCAACATTGTGGACAAGTGAGTAGAAATGTTATGGACAATTTGCGACATATGGATAGATATCGATACATAGAAGGTATATAAAAAATGGTTCAAAAAAGATGCATAACAATGTATTTACAATTGGAATAAGCGGAATTAGTTGGTCAGATAAAGGAAAGTAGTGAAAGGAACAACATAACAGGGAAACAGAAACCATGAATAGAGGTTAAATCATCAGAAGAAAATCATTGAACAATATGGTCTAGTGAACATGAAAAATGAATGAAGAAATCAAATAATGAATTATTTTTTATATATGTCAGAGATTTACATGACAATAAGAAACATTGGAAGAGAGGAAAGGAAATATATACATGTAGTCCTACATTGATCTACATGACATCTTTCAGAGAAGTCAAGGAAAGAGAAATCATTAGAGAAAGAGACCAGGAAAGAAATATTAGAAACATGCAGACATGGGGAGATATATCGACACGGAGAGTTATATTTTTTCCCATGATGACAAAGGGAGAGAAAGATAAATATTAGAAGAGTAATATTCAAGCACATGAACTCAGAGAAGGATTTTTTAGAGAAGGTATAATTTCAAGGGAAGTCACAAGAGAAGAGGAACATGAGGAGAGAAACATGTGAAGAGAAAGAAAAAAGGAATGGAAATAGAGAGAAATAATAGATGGATGAAGACATGGGGAGTATTACCAAGGAGAGATACCCTTTTCCATTGATGTAAAAAGGGGAGGGAGAGAAACATTAATAAGGATCGATGGTCACAGGTGGAGCATGAGTATTGGAGCATGAGTGTTTCCATCAATGCCAAAGGGGGATATTGTTAGATAGTTGTTTTTCATTGATGTCAACCCTTGGAGAATTATGAAATCCCTAGATATGTGGTTGATATTGATGATGGGTTACTTGTCATTAATTTCAACAAGAGTGGTTTATGTCAGCAAATGTGACGAGTGCATTTGATGAAGTCTACATGAAGCCCCATAGGTGAGTTCATCAGACCCAAAATTGTTTGAGGAATAAGGACATGAAGGACAATGTAAATGGAGGTAAGACACTCATATATGTATAGTCCTTGGTGTGTAATTTCTGGTGATAGGTGGTACGTCACATTGTTCATCACAGTTAAGGAGATATGCCCTCATGAAGTTGGAATCCCCAAAGAATGGTCAAGAAGCCCCTAATTGGTTACAAGTCAATTAATGAAAGGGTAAAGTGGTTGTAATAAGAAAGTCAAGAAGCCCTAAGAATAAGGAAAGAGGTTACCTAGAAAAATTATAAATACACCTCAAGGAGCCTCTCATAAGTACACACACTTACATTGAATATATATCTTGTGAGAATGTTATGTTCAAATATTTTGGTCTATTAGTGAATCTAACGTGAAGTTCGAAGTTACGAAGGTGAAAGTCTCAGAGTTGGAGAAAGAAGGAAGCAAACATATAGAGTTGCAACAAGAAGGGTGTGGACATACACATGTTGCAACAAGAAGGGCGTGTACATACACGAGTTGCAGCAAGGACAGGTCGTGGATCTATGAAAATCCCTTGAAGAAGATGCCATCTCTTGTTTGTTGAAGATTTTTTGTATAGGTCGTTCTTTTGGTCTGTGATGATATGCTTCAGGTATTCTTCATGAATAAAGGCATGTTTTTTATGTGTTTGTTTGAAGCTTGTATCTTGGATGGTATGGAACATGCTTAAGACATGTCTTGGAGGCCCTTGTAATACATGGTACATGGTTTCATATGATTGAGATAATATTGATACATGCTTGATACATACTCTTGGTACTTGGTATATGGATGTTATGGTTCATTTTTAGAGAAAAATTTCTTGGTACATGATATATGGTACATGGTTGATTATATGGTACAATATTGATGCATGATTGATATATGATATGGTAAAGGTTTGGTGCATGGTTGATGAACTTGTTATGGTACATGGTATGGTATAGGTGTTGATGTACATAGTTGATACATGGTATGGTACATGATTGGTACTTGGTATGGTGTTGATGTACATGGTTTATGGTTGAGTTATATGGCACAGGTGTGGGTGCATGGTTGATGCACTTTTTGTGGTACACAGTTGATTCTTGGTATGGTACATGTTGATGGTTCGATACATGATTTGGTGCATGGTTGAGACACATATCTTGTTATGGTATGTTGGTGATCTTGGTACATTCTTGGTAGAGGCATGTGTTGGTGATGTTGGACATTGAGTTGAGAGGTGTCCTTGGTATATGATTCATGTGAGAGGATCTAGTTGAGTATCGGCGACAGTAACAGGTTGGTGATAGTGACAGGTTCTTTACAGTGACAGGTTGACTGGTTACAGGTTGATGTGACAATGGCAGTGATAGTGACAGTGACAATGATTGTGGTAGTGATAGTTGGTCTACACTCATATTTCAGGGTGGGAGGATGGGGCAAGGAAAGGGGTTTGTAGCCTCATTTTGGTTGGTGCCGAAGAACTCGGTGATTTGGAGATTTATTTAGGTTGGAGTCTGAGAATCAAGGGGTTTTATCCTCCTTCTGGTTGGATCCTATAAATAGGGGGTCATAGGCTCCTTCCAACTATAACTGGAGAATTGAGAACTTGGTGCTTCTAATGAATGTATTCTTTGATATATATAAGAAATCATTTTGTGGTTTTCTCCCATTTGGGTTTACACGTAAACTCTTGTGTATTGTGTATTTGATGTAATGATGTTGATGCGATGTTTCTTATGTTTATATTCTAATATAGTTACCAACTTAATGAGAAATCTAGCGAGTTCTCATTTTTTAGGGGGTCCAAATTTTTACCTCATTTTTAAAAATGGTGCTACCAGTAGCACCCCCATCCCTTTTTAGGTGGTTTTTCGATATTTTAAATTTTTCAGTCCACAATGTTTCCAAATTATTTTTTAAATGCTTATTTTTTTTTATCTATTTTCTAATTTATCTATTTTTATTTTTATTTTTTATTCAATGGTGTTTTTAGTCATTTTTCCATCTTTCAATCTTAAAAATATTTTTTACCATTTGATTTTTTGAAGTTACTATTTTTCATATAGTCGTGTCTCAATTAATTTGTTCCATACTTTTAAAATATAGTGGAAAACATCATTTTTAACACATTTTTTTACCTTTACTTCAATACATAAAAAAAAAACATTATAGTTAAATAACACCATTTTTTAATATTTGGCAAAAAACATACATTTTACAACCATATGTAATAAAAAACCTATACATGTTGGTACCTATTCCTTTAAAATAACATGTCAAATAAAGCATTTTTATGGGCATAATTGAACAAAAAAAGTCAAAATTTTATAAAAAAATTAACATTTTCTTTCATATTTTAATACATTTGAAGTAAAAAGATGACAACTTTTAATAAAATTTCCATAGTATAGTGATTCACATACAAATACAAGGAAAAAAAAAAAGAAAAAAAAGATTCATCATAAAACAACAATAGATACATCTTCATTCTTATTTAAAATCTAAAAGTCAAAATATTATAGTTATAGCTCATAACAAATTTGCAAAATTGAGCATCATCTTCAAGGGAATCTTAAAACTAATCAACATTATCATATATCCCAAATTCATCATTATCAATAGACACATTATCTTCTTCTTCGACATCATTTTGTGTTTCCATTGTGTCATTTTGTTCTTCCACTGGCTCTTTGATATCCATAAGTTATCCAAAGTGATTCTTTCCAATCATTCCTCCTAATGGTACTTGGGGTCCTTTGACATTTTTTCCACCTTTGATTCACTAAAGTCTCATTTCCTCAAGACAACTTCTTTCACTTCATCTGGAAGAGATGGAATAACATTAATTCTTTGTTGAATAAAATTGCACTGCATTGGGTCACTTTCAATGGCTATGTAATTTCTTCCTTTCTGTAAGCAACATGCTAATGTTGTACCTACTCACCAAATACAAAATAAATGATGAAATTAAATACTGTAAAAAGACATAAATTAAAAGTAATATAATATTAAAGTATGATTTCATAAATATTAGATCATAATTCTTACTTGAACCCGAGAACAAATCCAAAACCCAATCTCCTTCATTTGAAAATGTATCTATAAGATAATTAATTAATGTTTGTGTTTTTTTATAACTGTTAACCATATCTCCTTTCAAATCCCTTTCCTCATATGTTAGCTTTATAACCACAACATTGTATACCAATAAACTACTAGGAGTCTCTCCATCATTTACAATGAAAATAATAGAATTATAAGACTAATGTTTTGTCTAGGTTGCATGATGTATACTCACAAAATCACGTTTACATGATTCTATATTGGATCTTTGAATATTATTCTTGTGCTTGTAACATAAATAAGTGAGAATTCAATTAACTTGTGAATTAATAAAATTGTTTTCTAATCTTAATTTCTAAACATACACTTTCAATATCTTACCAAATAAACTACATCCTTATCTTTTCTTTTCCCTTTAAACTTGATTGTACTAATCCTTGTTGTGTGTTTGAATGAAATACCAAAAATATCCAAAATGGTTATGTTGTGACTTCCGTAAATCCCATAACTACTTTATTAAAATCTTGTCAAGTATAAGGCTTAGTATCATATCCAATGTTTTGGATATTATAACCATGAGGGATATCCACAATAACTAAGGAGTATTCTTTTTTAGGAACAATATTTGCAAGTTGTTCAAAATCACCTAATATCACTTTATATTGAACAATGTGTTGAAGTTACTTCACACACACCTAGGATTTATTTTTCCTAAGGCTATTCCTTGTTTATTAGTCATTATCCAGTCTCCTATATTTTAGGGGAGAATATTCCACTTGGAGAATATTCTCTTTCAGTTGACACTTCAGTTTGACTAGTTGAGATGATTTTAGATGTTGCATTGGTTTTGTCACCATGCAACATTGGGATCATAACTAACTCACTACTCTTTGTTCAGTCAGTTAACTGAAGACTAGTTGACTAGTTAACTCAGCTAGGTGGCAGTTCATTCTCGTAACTGCCTGAGAGACTAGACTAGGTGGCAATTTACTCTTGTAACTATTGGTGTGTGTCTAGATCAATCTAGACCACCACTATGGCTCATTCGTTACTCATGTATTCTATATATATATTGTAAATTATTCATTCTTTGAGTGTGGAATACGGTAAATGAGAATTCTTTCATTCTTTCTATCTTGCTTCTTCTTTCTTAATTTATCTTTGCAAATGTGTGTAGTATTTTCTAGCTAGATCTATTTTGTGTAGGTTCAACACATTTACATGGTATTAGAGCCGACGGACTGCTAAGAAAAAGATACACCAAATCATTTTTTGCAGGTATTGAAGATTGAAGAACACATAAAGATGGATTATTTGCTGGAGATACTTCTCATGCCTCATAAATATTTGGAATGGAAACCAAAATTTTTTCTTCTGCTAAGATGCAAAACATTATACCAAATAACCATGGCAATGGAAGTAGATCATGATTCTGTTGATGAGAAAAATGATTTTCTCAATAGACAAGATATGGCCATATGAAGTATTGACATGTTTGTTTCTCCCGAACTTTTCCATCAAGTATATGAAGAGTCACAAGGATTAACTCCAAATGAATTATGGACCATATTAGAGGTTCTATTTAGGGATAAATAATATTGTGAATATTTCATGCAGGAGGTCGAACAGATAGATCCAGAAGAGAAGCCATCAGAGGATCAAGCCTCTTATTATGAAGAGTCTTCTACAAATGTTTTTGCAGAAATTTGTATTCCAATAATTGAAGATGATGTATAATCCATTTTATGTTTGTTTTCTGAAATTCATGTGGAATATATATGGCATGCATCTCAAGAGTCACATGTAGACACTTTTGCATGCACCATGCATGCATGTCAGGAGACAAAAAGAGAGCCGCACACATCAGACGCCATTCTGATATTTTATGATCACAATTTGCAGAAACAAATTGTAAATTTGAATTCCTCTCAGGAAAATATCCAATTTAAAAAAAACAAATTGTCTGAAACGGAGTCTGGAAAGTGAAGTTATGATCGTTTCAAAATCAACAAAATTTCAACATTTTTCTGGAAACGACCGTATGGTTTTCAAAATTTCATCCAAAATTTATTTGGATATTATTCATTACAAGAAGATAAAGTGGATATGTGTGGAAATATCAATGATTCATATACTTCATCAGATCCGTGCAGATATCTACATATTCAACAAAATATTCAAAGAGCACAAACTTACATAGTTGCGAGGTCTTCTTGGAGTGAATGACATGGTTTCTTAGCAACTGTTTTTTTGTTCCTTCTCATTTTTTATTTTATTCATTGTAATTTGAGGGAGGGTTTTGTTCCCATGAGGTTTTCCCTCTTTCCTCATTTAGTTCAATGTATCTTTTGTATTTGGGTACCTAACATGGCCTCGTAGCTATGACCCATTCTTTATTTTCACCATAGTGATGTTCAGGGGGGGTGTTGGAGTTACTTCACACACACCTAGGATTTATTTTTCCTAAGGTTATTCCTTGTTTATTATTCATAATTAGTCATTATCCAGTCTCCTATATTTTAGGGGAGAATACTCCACCTGAAGAATATTCTCTTCAGTTGACACTTCAATTTGATTAGTTGAGTTAAGTTTAGATGCTGCATTGGTTTTGTCCTCATGCAACATTGGGATCATCACCAACTCACTACTCTTTTTTCAGTCAGTTAACTGAAGACTAGTTGACTAGTTAACTCAGCTAGGTGGCATTTCACTCTCGTAACTACCTGAGAGACTAGACTAGGTGGCAATTTACTCTTGTAACTCTTGGTGTGTGTCCAGATCAATCTAGACCAACACTATGGCTCATTAGTTACTCATTTATTCTATATATATTGTAAATTATTCACTCTTTGAGTGTGGAATACGGTTAATGAGAATTCTTTCATTCTTTCATTCTTTCTATCTTGCTTCTTCTTTCTTAGTTTATGTTTGCAAATGTGTGTAGTATTTTCTAGCTATATCTATTATGTGCAGGTTCAACACATTTACATGGTATTAGAGCTGATGGACTACTAAGAAAAAGCTACACCAAATCATTTTTTGCAGGCACTGAAGATTGAAGAACACATAAAGATGGATTATTTGTCGGAAATACTTCTCACGCCTCATAAATATTTGGAATGGAGGCCGAAATTTTTTCTTCTGCTAAGATGCAAAGGATTATACCAAATAACCATGGCAATAGAAGTAGATCATGATTCTGTCAATTAGAAAAACAATTTTCTCAATAGACAAGATATGGCCATATGAAGTATCGACATGTCTGTTTCTCCCAAACGTTTCCATTAAGTATATGAAGAATCACAAGGATTAACTCAAAATGAATTATGGACCATATTAGAGGTTCTATTTGAGACTAAATAATATTGTGAATATTTCATGCAGGAGGTCGAACAGATAGATCCAGAAGAGAAGCCATAAGAGGATCAAGCCTCTTATTATGAAGAGTCTTCTACAAACGTTTTTGCAGAAATTTGTATTCCAATAATTGAAGATGATGTATAATCCATTTCATATTTGTTTTCTGAAATTCATGTGGAATATATATGGCATGCATCTCAGGAGTCACATGCAAACGCGTTTGCATGCACCATGCATGCATGTCAGGAGACAAAAAGAGAGCTGTGCACATCAAACGCCATTCTAATATTTTATGATCACAATTTGCAAAAAAAAATTGTAAATTTGAATTCCTCTCGGAAAAATATCCAATTTCAAAAACAAAATCGTCCAAAACGGAGTTCGGAAAGTGAAGTTATGATCATTTCAAAATCAACAAAATTTCATAATTTTTCTAGAAACAGTCGTATGGTTTTCAAAATTTCATCCAAAATTTATTTGGATATTATTCATTAGAAGAAGATAAAGTGGATATGTGTGAAAATATCAATGACTCATATACTTCATCAGATCCGTGCAGACATCTACATCTTCAACAACATCTTCAAAGAGCACAAACTTGCACAGTTGTGAGGTCTTCATGGAGTGAAGGAAATGGTTGCTTAGCAATTGTTTTGTTGTTCCTTCTCATTTTTTATTTTATGCATTGTAATTTGAGGAGGGTTTTTGTTCCCATGAGGTTTTCCCTCTTTCCTCGTTTAGTTCAGTGTATCTTTTGTATTTGGGTACCTAACATGGCCTCGTAGTTGTGACCCATCCTTTATTTTCACCATAGTGATGTTCAGGGGGGGTGTTGGAGTTACTTCACACACACCTAGGATTTATTTTTCCTAAGTTTATTCCTTGTTTATTAGTCATAATTAGTCATTATCCAGTCTCCTATATTTTAGGGGAGAATATTCCACCTGAAGAATATTCTCTTCAGTTGACACTTCAATTTGATTAGTTGAGTTAAGTTTAGATGCTGCATTGGTTTTCTTACCATGCAACATTGGGATCATCACCAACTCACTACTCTTTGTTTAGTCAGTTAACTGAAGACTAGTTGACTAGTTAACTCAGCTAGGTGGCAGTTCACTCCCGTAATTGCCTGAGAGACTAGACTAGGTGGAATTTTACTCTTGTAACTGCTGGTGTGTGTCCAGATCAATCTAGAACACCACTATGGCTCATTAGTTACTCATTTATCCTATATCTATTGTAACTTATTCACTCTAAGTGTAGAATATGGTTAATGAGAATTCTTCCATTCTTTCTATCTTGCTTCTTCTTTCTTAATTTTTTTTCTGTAAATGTGTGTACTATTTTCTAGCTAGATCTATTCTGTGCAGGTTCAACACATTTACACAATGTTGATCCCATTCCAAATGTAGTGATCAAGGGTGTCATCAAGTTCAACAGTTTGAACACATATCCTTCTTTCTCTTTCAAACTTGGCTTTTTGAATAAAACTTTTGAAGGTTTCAAGTACTCCATCTACATTCTTATTTGGCATATTTAATGAAACAAAAAAACATATAGTTATATATCTATAAATATTAAAATATAAATAAATTGACTTACAAACGAATAATATAAATGTAATAAATTAACATACCTTTTGGAATGCAACAAAAAAGTGTTGCAATACTGTTGTAGAGATTGAATTTGGATAGTTGAGCTTAACATCATCCCAACTTTCTTCATTCAACATATTAACCATTTCCTCTTGTATTCTCATATACACCTTGTGATTAAATAAAAAAAAAATGTTATAACGATATATATAATAAAATACTTAGAAAATTGATATGTTAAACTGAAAAAATTAATTTTATTTTCCTAACATAAATAAACATAACTCAACAAACTTACTTTTAAATTCATCATACATTTCTTTCATTGAAAATTATCCCAACCTTACACGTGATAATATAGCTATGATAGGTTTCTCATCCTTCACTCCTTGTATTGTTCTCCAAGGTGTTATAGTCATATCATCTGGAAGATTTTTTTATTTTAGGACCTATCTTACTTGTGCTACATATCAATGGTTTATCCTTCTTAAATCTCTCATTTTTTATACTAATATTTTCCCATAGGGTGAATACCTCATCTATCAAATCCCATACTTGTCCATTTCTAAATCCCAATTGAAAACAACTATCCACAACTCTAAATACATCACTTCCTTTGCAATTTTTTTCTTTTACATTTTTATCATCGAGTGGGAATCCTATTTCCATACAACATTGCTTCTGAAACTTGTCATCAACATTTGATCTCTCCTTATGACATATTTTAGAAAACTCATTATGGATCAATCTCACCCTTTGAATGAAATTCATGGACATTCTATACTCATTGTCTGTGTTATGATCCCATGTCAATAAATTTTCTTCTAAATCTGTTAAACCAACATAAATTATGCATTTGAATATCTCAAAAAGAGGATTATTTGGATATTATTGCATCAATTCTCTTCTAGCCTCTACATAATGATTTCCTCCAATCACATAATATTTGTATTCAAAATATTTTGATATATCTGTTGGAGATACTTCACACACACCTATGATTTATTTTTCCTAAGGTTTTCCCTATGTTTATTAGTCATTATTCAGTCTCCTATAGTTTAGGGAGAATATTCATTTTCCTACATTCTAGGAGAATATTCTCTTCAGTTCACACTTCAGTTTGATCAGTTGAGTGGAGTATTCATGTGACATTGGTTTCATCATCATGCAACATTGGGATCATCACCTGATAATACACACTTTGCTTTGGATTATCACCAGACTAGCATATTACTCATGATTCTCTGATCTCCTCCTCACTTCACTATGTTTCAGTCAATTAACTGAATACTGAGAGACTAGTTAACTCATACTAGGTGACAGTTTACTCATGTAATTGTTGGTGTGTTTCCATATTACTCTAGACCACCACTATGGAACATTGGATTCTTCTCCAATGCGCATTAGTTGAGTTATACAGAGTATATCATGTGTAAATTATCATTCATTCATTTGGTTAGTGAAAATTCTTTGATTCTCACTCTCTCGTTTTCGTCTTTTCTCATTTCTCTACAACTATGTATGTATTTTTTTTAGATAGATATTATATGTGCAGGTTCATCCAAATTTACATGGTATCATATCCAACACATTGCTAGAAAAAAGACACTAGATTCTTTTTTCAAGTACCGAAGATTGAAGACAGCGAGAAAAATGGAATTTCCAGAAGAATTCATTCTTACATCGCACAATTTCTTTGCATGGAAAGACAAGATGATAATGCATATTCAAAGTAGAGGATTATGCAAGTTAACCATGGAAATAGATACTGAACCCACATCATCCATAGAAAAATCCAAGTATTTGAATTCGATGGATGAAGTATTTGAAAAATCCAAGTACCTAGAAGATGCCCTCTCTTGAGTTCTTTATTGAGTCTCTGATGGAAGAGAAGAATACGCTCATCAACATGGGAAAAATCAAAGGCACATGCACTTGAAATGAAATATGGTAGCAGTCACCAAAATCATAAATCTAAAAACTAAGACAAAAGTAATGAACATGAAAATACAAAGAAGGAAGGGTACTCAAAACCATTCAATGATTCCTCCGGATCCAAAGGTGGAAAGGGAAGAAAAGGGGAGAAATGAACTTACTTCCATAAAGGATTCCATTTAGAATCCACATGTATACAAGAAAATATAGATCAAATGGCCCAAATACTTCAAAAAAACAACCTTGGAGATCACATCCCCAAGGGTGACAAGAAGAAGAAGCTATAAGATCAAAATCCCAAGAAAGGTAATTATATCCATGCTTTGATTGTCATCAACTCTTCTCTCAATGCTTGGATTGTAGATTCAAATGCATCACACCACATGGATACCACAAAATAAGTATACTCGTCATTGGACGCATGAAAAGGTCATCCTATTATGATGGGGGACAACTCTCCAGTCGAGGTCACTGGCAAAGGGAGAATTGAACTCACAAATGAAATCTTTGAGAATTTACTAGACATTCCCAAACTCTCCGTCAATATTATCTCCGTATATCAGATGAAAAAATACAGCACTAGGAAGATATTAATATTCACACCTAATGTTGTGGATATCTATGACATGAAAACAAATTCTAAGGTTACTACTGGTGAGGTAAATCATCAATCCAGACTCTACACATTTTCTGAATTTATTGAACTAAATTTTGCATTACTGCTTACCCATGCTGATGAAAGTAGTAGGATATGGCATGAAAGATTTGGGCATTTAAATTTCATATATATGAAATAAATTAGAAATAAGAGAATGGTTGAAGTTCTACCAAGAATCCACTTCTCCAAAGGAATTTGTGAGGGATGTGTTCTTGGAAAACACCCTCAAGTGAAATTTGACAAAGGAAAGACTCAGAAGGATTCATTTCCTTTGGATATGATCCATAATGACCTCATGGGACCCTTTCCACATCCATAAATTAGTAAATCAAGGTACATGCTCATTTTGTTTTATGATTTCTCACGCTTGACATGGACTTTCTTTCTCAGGAAAAATTCACAAGTATTTCAACACCTCAAATATTTCAAAGCCCTTGTTGAGACACAGTTAGGAAAGAAGATTAAAGTCTTTCGAACAGATAATGGGGGGGAGTATGTCAACCATGAGATAAAAAATGTTTGTCTTGAGGCCAAGATTCAATTGCAGCACATGGTTCCTTATACTCCGCAGCAAAACAGAGTTGCTAAGCGGAAAAAAAGATCCCTGAAAGAGATGGCATCGTGCATGTTGCATGAAAAGTCACTTCCATCGAGATTATGGCCTAAAGCACTTAATTATGAAACCTACATCCAAAATAGATCTCCCCATATGTATTTCAAGGATAAGAACCCTTATGAGGTTTGGAGTGGCCTCAAACCGGAAGTCTCCCCATATGTATTTCAAGGATAAGACCCCTTATGAGGTTTGGAGTGGCCTCAAACCGGAAGTGACCAACTTCTGTATATTCGGTTCCCGTGCATGAGCTAGGATTCCCTCTGAGAAGAGGAAGGAAATTGATCCACAGAGTATAGAGTGTATCTTTGTGGATACCTCAACGATGTGAAAAGGATACAGATTCATTTATCTCTCCTCGGACTGGCTCATCATTGAGCATAGTGTCCAATTCAAGGAAAGTATCTCGCATGTACCTCAGTAGTCGCATGCACACACTTTTGTTATTCCACCTGTTAGATATGATGAACATGCACACATCGACTCTTCTTCAGATGAGGGTTCTGATTCAAAGGATTCATATGATTTAGATACAGATTCAGTATAGTCATATGCAGATTCAGTGCATCCATATGCAGATGCAGAGCTAGAAACGAGGCCCAAGTGGCCCAAGACTACTCTTCAGGATGGAAGAGATATTTTTGGGGATCCAGCTGATACTAGGAGGAATCGATATGATTTTGAGGAGCCTCCTCTTGCACTCATTATCACTAAACCAAAGCCACCCAGGCATATTTTCTTGGTTTATTCTTTATATCCAAAGTCCTATGGTGAGGCTATTGGGAATCCCTTTTGGGAATCCGCCATGCAGGAAGAGTACAAGTCGCTCCTCTAGAACCAGACTTGGGATCTGGTTCCCCTTCCTACAGGAAGGAAACTTGTTAGGTGCAGATGGGTCTACAGGACTAAGAGCACAAAAGATGGATAGGTTAGAAGATACACAGACATATTAGTTTCCAAAGGCTTTTAGTAGGTGCATGATATTGACTATGAAGAGACCTTCGCTCCAATAGAGAATATCAATTCCATACATTTGGAACTTTCCATTTTGGCCACCAAGGGATGGGAATTCCATCATATGGACGTGAAGAATGCATTTCTTCATGAAGATCTTTCTGAGGAGATCTACATGGAGAAGCCCTAAGGCTTCATGTATGATTCATCTTTGGTCTGTCAACTGAAGAAGTCTCTTTATGGCCTCAAGCAGGACCCGAGGCAATGGTATGCCAAGATGGAATCCTACCTTTTGTCACAGAACTTTGTACATTGTAAGTCATACTTGAATGTTTACATGCTCAGGATGGTTGATTCACTTCTACTAGACTAGTTATGTATGTTGATGATTTGTTGATCATCAGTTGCTTAACTTCAACGATTTTTGTAGTCAAGAGGATTTTGCATGAAATGTTCATGATGACGAAAATGGGTACATTACATTTCTTCCTTGGTCTCAAGATCAATCAGGATGCATCGGACATCAAACTGTCTCAGACCAAGTATGCATGAGATCTCCTCGAGATATTTCACATAAAAGACTGCAAGTCTGCTCCAAATCCCTTAGAATTGACGATGGAGGGGACACTCCACTGGTTGAAAACACACTATACATACAACTAGTGGGGATCTTGTTGTATCTAATACACTCCAGACCAGACCTCTCCTATGCAGTTGGAGTAGTCTCTAGGTTCATGCAAGAGCTGCATGAGATACATTTAAAGGATGTAAAGAATATCCTTAAATACATAAAGGGAACCATCACCTTTGGGATTCACTATGCAACATAATCTACATTGGACCTCATCAGGTTCACTGATTCTGATTGGGATTGAAATAACATTGATCACAATTCCACATCTTCTTACTCACTCAGTTTGGGTTCTGGGTCCATATGTTGGTCGAGCAAGAAGAAAGTTGTTATTTCTCTATCTTCAACCAAGGAAGAGTACATAGGGGTAGTTAACATAACCATTTAGGCTATGTGGCTACAATATTTTCTCATTGATTTGGGAACTCAGTTTCATTGACCGATTATCATCTGGTGTGACAACTAGAGCACTCTGAAGTTTTGCAAAGATCTAGTTCATAGGTAGTGGATAAATCACATCAATATCCACATGCACTACATACGATACTTATTACACAAGGGGATCATCGACCTGTAGTTCCTTCCTTCAGTAGAATAGACTGCATACATCTTCACCAAGACCTTCACTCAGAAGAAGTTCCATTCTCTGCGTAGTTTTCTTGGAGTGAAGGACATAGTTTCCTGGCAACAGTTAGTTCTTTTTTTACATACATTGTACTTTGAGAGGGGGGGGTTCCATGAGGTTTTCCCTCTTTCCCTTTTTATTTTAGTGTATCTTTTTTTTTAGAGTACCTAACATGGCCTCGTTCTCGAGACCCATACTTTATTTTCACCATAGTGATGTTCAGAGGGGGTGTTGGAGATACTTCACACACACCTAAGATTTATTTTTCCTAAGGTTTTCCCTATGCTTATTAGTCATTATTCAGTCTCCTATAGTTTAGGGAGAATATTCTTTTTTCTATGTTCTAGGAGAATATTCTCTTCAATTCACACTTCAGTTTTATCAGTTGAGTGGAGTCTTAATGCCACATTGGTTTCATCACCATGCAACATTGGCATCATCACCTACTAATGAAAATTTCCCTTGGGATTATCACCATACTAGTGAATTACTAATAATTCCTTGATCTCCTCCTCGCTTCACTATGTTTTAATAAGTTAAATGAAGACTAAGAGACTAGTTAACTCAGACTAGGTGACAGTTTACTCCTGTAACTGTTGGTGTGTGTCCAAATCACTCTAGACCACCACTATGGTGCATTGGATTCTCCTCCAGTGCACATTAGTTGAGTTATATAGAGTATATGATGTGTAAATTATCATTCATTCATTTGGTTAATGAAAATTATTTGATTCTCAGTCTCTTGTTTATGTCTTTTCTCATTTCTTTGCAACTGTGTATGTATTTTTGCTAGGTAGATCTTATATGTTTAGGTTCATCCACATTTACAATATCAAATTCTTCCCTCCTAGGAGCTTCCATTGGGTCAACAAGTACTAGGTAGTCAAACACGCGAGCATATGGATTATACCTAATCAATGCTTTCAAATTGTGAATATGCAAGTGATGTGGTTTTTTTAATTTGATATTTTCTTTCCCTTCTGTGGATTTATAAAGTTGTTTCACATTCAGCTGAAATATATGGCCATCATCAACTGATTTCACCATCCTCAATCTATTTCTAATGGAATTTTGTGTTGTTTTCATAATACCATCCTCTAGATCAACACATAGTGTTGTTATTTCTCTACTACCTTTAGGACTTTCACTATAATACTCAGAGATAAAAATGTATTATTGAACATTATCAACAACATTTTCTTTCTTCCTCTTATGATTTAAATGGTTTTCATATAAATCAACAATTTATTAATGATCAATAGGAATGGACTCATCATTGACCATCGCTATTTTGTTTTTATATTGTTTACTCTTTTTGCAAGGAGTGATAACCTCATTGGGACCATTCTCAAAAAAATATTCATTTGGAGTTTCCTCATTTTCAAATGTAACCATTTTAGGATTTCTAGAATGAAGACTTTTCTTTTGTCTTTCATGTTCTTCTCTGTCTACTCTTATAGCTTCAACCTCCATTACTTTTTTTTTCCTTTCTTCTTGTATCTTTTCAATATGAAAAGTTCTCATGACATCCATGATATTATTCTTTGTAGAGTAAATCCCCACTAACATATGTGAAAATCGTTCCAAAATCCTATAAAAATAAAATATAACATTTTCATGTTAAATAAAATTAAAAAATTAACATGATACTAAAATAATAAAGGACACAAAAATAAAAATAAAAATAAGAAAACTTGCATTTCCTTTCTCAATGTCATCAATGATGGATGCACATAATTCTGTAAAACATTCACTCTTGTTATAATTTCTCAATTTGAAACAATATATAATCTTGATATAAGTTTTGCCTTGTTTGATGAGTGAATAAACAATATGTGTGGATGGCACCAAACATATATCTCGTAACAGGCCAAGTGCCTGATAATTTCCTTGCACATGTTCTAATTCAACACAACACAAATATATATGATCTCCATTGTTTCCTTTCTTTTCTTTAAAAAACCAAGAATATTCCAATGTGTTTTCACCTTCCACATGTTTTCACTCTCTACATTCTTCATCGCCCTTGACAACTCAGGTGTCGTGATATCAAATTGTTTCCTAACATTCATGGAGGTTGCAGTTGCAATTTTGGATGCCATTATTGTAGGTCATCATCCGGATATATTCATAGATAATATCTTTCCTTCCATTTTTCCTATAGACAAAAAAATAAGGCCTTTTACATTATAACAAAAAAATATTGAATATAAGAACTAAGTTAAAAAAAAATTAAAAAATGTTTGACCCATGGAATTATTGGGTCGATGTTGGGACCAAACCTTTGTGTTCGGGGGCTAATGCAATGTCCAAAACCTCCCCAACCCCACAGAAAATCCCTGGGCACACCCAAGGCTAGGTTGTAGGGCTGGCTCGGGACCATGACTTGGTCGCAGGGGGACAACTCCATGACTAAGTTGTGGGCATGCCCACGGTTTAGCCATGGGGCTAGCCTGGATGGGGTGATGTTGGGAATATCCTTATCCACCACCATGACAAAGGCACAGTTGCATGGCCCCACGCGAT
>JZKD02S1967777.1:501427-511899 GCA_000966675.3 Picea glauca | reverse complement strand
ACGACCAAGCCCTAGACATCGCCCTGAGCGGCCGCGTAGGCCAAATAATGGTATTGAGTGGGAGGGTCATTCCACCCAGTAACCACCATGGGCCAAAACTAAATTTTTTTAAGTAAAAACAATAAAAAGGTGAGTTTTTCTACAAAACTATACCTAAATTTTCCTTTTTTTTCTTCTTTTTTTGAAAAATCCTAAGAATTTTGTTAAAGTTTCTGTGAAAAAAGTCTCAATTTTTTTAAAAGGTTGTTATTTTTCTAGAAAAACTTAGAAAAAATATAAAAAAAATTAGGGTTTTTATAATTTTCACATGAAAAATTCTTATGTGATTCAAAGATGATCTTATAAATGTTGTTTTGGTAAATGATATTTAAAAAATAACTAACCTCTGAAATGATAAATTCTCCTCAAATTTCTTCTCGATGTTTCTCCCTTGTATCTTGCTCCGAATTATTTAGCGAATACTGCCCAAGATTTCACACAATGTAAAAAGACAAAACAAGATTGTGTATATATAACACATATGATATAAATTACTCTTAGTATAATGAATGTGGGAAAAATAAAAATGAAGAATATTTTCTACATATATACCTATAATTATATGGATCATCGCTATGTTTAATGAATGTGGGATAAATAAAGAAATATGAAAAATATTGTATTTAACAAGTAAATAATGAAATAAAAGAGTAAAGTTGTTTTTAATTTTGAAGTGAAAATAATAAAGGTAAAAAATTTGGGGGAAATTTTGGAGGAAACAATTTGAGGGGGGAATTTTGGGGAATATCTTGGGGTGTGGGGAATTTTAGAGGGAAAATATCATTTTGCAAGTTATAATATTGTCATTATGAGCGTGAGAATTTGTATCATTTTATGTTCTTAGTGAGAAGTGATGGCTTCGTTAAATAGAAAAGATTTTATTTCCTAGGCATCAACAAATTGTTCGCATACCTCTTTTGTTGGGACTAGAAAATGCGATGGGAATGCCTGTAATGCAAATGAGGCATCATATTTTTCAGCTAGTCATAAGTTTGATTATAGTGCAAGCAATGTTATTCAACATGTTCCTTAGGAAATTCCTAAATCAGAGGACTTTGAAGGCATCGATGATAAATAGGAGGAATATGATGGTGATCAATCTATTGATTAGTTTAATCGTAATGAAAATAATCAAAATGCAGGTCGAAGTGGAGACTATGATCAATGTTTAAATGATTGGGATGACAATTTTCATCCAAGTGAGGATTTTCAAGGCACCAATGAATATTTCCAAGGCACCAATAAATATGATGAATAATTTCCCTCAAGTGGAAATTTTAAAAGTAGTGAAGATGATTATGATAATGGTGGACACTCTTTCCTGAGTGGGGAATTTAAAGACAAAATTGTTGGTTATGATGAATTTCCTTCAAGTGATGATTTTGAAGGTACTGGTGAATATTTTCCTCCAACTGAGGATTTCCAAGGCATGAATGAGGATGATGAATAATTCCCCCCAAGTAGGGATTTTAAAAGTAGTGATGATGATTATGGCAATGGTGGACATCCTTTCTTGAATGGGGAATTTAAAGGAAGCAATGTTAGTGATGATGATTTTCCTCCAAGTGAGGATTTTCAAGGTACCGATGAGGATGATGAAGATTTTCCTCCAAGTGAGGATTTTCAATCCAGTAATGAGGATGATGAATAATTTCCCTCAAGTGGGTATTTTAAAAGTAGTGAAGATGATTATGCCATTGGTGAACACTCTTTCCCAAGTGATAAATTAAAATAAAACAATATTGATGATGATGAGTTTCCTCCAAGTAAGGATTTTCAAGATACTAATGAAGATTTTCAAGGCACTAAGCAGGATGATGAAACATTTCCCTCAAGTGGGGATTTTGAAAGCATTGAAGATGATTATGCAATGGTGAACACAATGTTGATGATGATTTTCCTCCAAATGAGGATTTTCAAGGTACTGATGACGATGATGGAAAATTTTCTCTAAGTGAGAATCTTAATGGCATTGCTAGTCTTATGGGTGATGATGATTTTCCTTCAAGTGAATATTTTCATGGAATATCCAATGACATTGGTGAGGATGATAATCATTTTTCTAGTGATTTTGATATTCCTCTCATCAACAGGATTATCAATGAATATGATGATGGACCTACGGATGAATATTATGTTCTCAATCATTCAGTTGTAACAAATCAAGGTGATCAACATTCTCTTGCTTAGTCTCTTGACAATGTTTTTCTTGATATTCCTTCTGGTGATGAGGAAAATCCTTCTAGGGAGGCTGATGAAATAGTAGAGACATTGAAAAGGAACATTGTGTCTAGGACTAGGAATAGATTTTTTTATATCAATAAAAATCATTCTAGTTATATAAGGTCTAGGAAATAATTTATCACTAAATCAATTTCCATAATTGAATTGATTTCAAGTGAATGTTGTAAAAAAAATTGTTTGAAAAACATGGACTATATGTATGACTTGAATAAAAGGAAGAAATATTTGTAAATGAATAAGAGCATGAAAAATTAATATTTGATGGGGTGCATGATATCCACCAAGACAAGATATGATTATTGGATTGGGAATGTTTTACTTTGTAGAAAGGCTTTCAAAAACATTCACTCAATTAGTAATCTTCGTCTATCAAGAATCCAGACAAGGCTGGAAAATGATCCTTAATTTTATTCAAAGGTACATCATGGATGAGAGAGTGGGCCATTGAAAAATACTATATTGTTATGGATGCATGATTTCATTTCCAAACATGGAGACTGTATGCCAAACATAGACACAATATTTATTCCAGATAATTTCTCAAGGAGGGAAATATACAACTTGTACAAAGGATATGATGAAGGTGTTGAAGGAAATTGTAATTTTATTACATATCCATATTTTACAAGAATACGGAAGAAAAAATTCAACAATGTTTGTATTCCCAATAAGTCATGGATGGGGATTTGCAGTATATGTGCTAATCTTAAATCAAGAAGAGATAAATATGAAGGGGAAGAAAGAGGTATATATTTACTATTTTTTTTTTTAATTAGATAGTTATCAACTATGAAAACATGTGATCAATATTTTCATTTTATGCCATGTGCAGATTCCATAGTCAAAGCACTTCAAGAACATCAGAATAAACAATCAAGTGAAAGGAAAACGTTATACAAAAATTGTAAGAAGTGTTATGATGCTCCAAACAAATATTTAGGTATGATAATTGATGGCATGGAATAAAAGAAAACACTTCTACCACATTTTGTCAATACACCAAAAAATTTACAAGAAGAGAATTTCATTCAGTTTCACTTGGTTGGTTGTATGGTTTTCAATGGGAAAATGTGTCCAAGGGTTTACTTCACAGCTCCAAATATTCATAATGATGCAAATCTTACCATCACCATAATTCATCATGTGCTCACTCACCGGTCTATAAATATTCCTCAAGTTCTCTATCTATATTTGGACAACACTAGTCGTGAAAATAAAAATCAAATTGTGTTTGGATATCTAAGCATGCTTGTTGAACTAGGAATCTTTCAAAAGATGAAAGTTGATTTCCTTCTTGTTTGACACACTCATGATCATATCAATCAAATGTTTAGTAATTTTTCAGTAACATTGAAGAGGAAAATTTTTGGAAACCTACCATGATTGATTGAATGTATTAAGAAAACATACATTCTAGAGTCTGTTTTTAATATATTAGAAGAAATTGTTGACATGCAAATATTTATTCAGGAATATCATCATGAATTAAAATGTATTGAGAATCTTAATGACATTAGTTTCCAACATCAATTTTGTTTCAAAAAAGTTGACGTGAAAACATTTATATGGGGAAATAAGTATTCAACTACTGCAGAATGGGGGCCTTCATTAGGTTTATCATTTTTTAAGTTCATTCCAGATTTTCTAATATTTGCATCAAAGATATTATTTTTAAAATCAATTGTTGAAATTCAAATTGCATGAAGGTGTAATAGAGATGTAGATTATTCTGAATGCCTGGAAGAAATAAAAAAGTCCATTAAAGATACATATGAGTACTTTGATTTTTTTGATTCTATTTGGTGGAAGTATTTTTTCAATAGTCAAAGTGACATAATTTCAAGCTCAACAAATGAAGATACATTGTTGAAGACTCCATGTCATTGGCCACAAAATATGGCAAATGAATCCGAAAAAAGAAGAATTGTTGAACAACAAGAATCTCAAGGTGTTATTGATTTTACACAAGCAGAGGAAATATAAATGTATATTGGTTCGCGAAGGTCACATGCACAACGTGTTGCCATGGAAGACCTTTACAATGGTTTAGTACAAGATATTAAGGAGGGTAGCATGATTGTAGTCTTAGAAACTGAAGATCCACATGGTTATCCATTCTGGATTGAAAATGTTATAAAGATTGAGAAAGAAAATTAATATGTTATTGCAATTGAAGTGTGTTGGTATGAAACAAGTACACACCCATCCAATGGTGTGTACAAGCCAAAGATGGTGGTTGAGAAACATGTCAATAGAAAGAGAAAAAAAAGGGTCAAAATAAAACTCGTCGTCGAACTGACCTCTTAAAATTAGATGATGTTGACATACTTGTTTATGACTTCNATTTCTCAAGAAGGGAAATATACAACTTGTACAGAGGATATGTTGAAGGTGTTGAAGGAAATTGTAATTTTATTACATATCCATATTTTAAAATAATCCAGAAGAAACAATTCAATAATGTCTATATTCCCAAGAAGTCATGGATGGGGATTTGCAGTATATGTGCTACTCTTAAATCAAGAAGAGATAAATATGAAGGGGAAGAAAGAGGTATATATCTACTATTTTATTTATTTATTTTTAATTAGATAGTTATCAACTATGAAAACATATGATAAATATTTTAATTTTATGCCATGTGCAGATTCCATAGTCAAAGCACTTCAAGAACATCATAATAAACAATCAAGTGAAAGGAAAAAGTTGTACAAACATCAGAAGAAGTGTTATGATGCTCCGAACAAATATTTAGGTATGATAATTGATGGCATGGACCAAAAGAAAACACTTCTACCACATTTTGTTCGTACACCAAAAAATTTACAGGAAAATAATTTCATTCAATTTCACTTGGTTGGTTGTATGGTTTTCAATGGAAAAATGTGTCCAAGAGTTTACTTCACAGCTCCAAATATCCATAATGATGCAAATATTACCATCACCATAATTAATCACGTGCTCACTCACTGGTCTATAAATATTCCTCAAGTTCTCTATCTATATTTGCACAACACTAGTTGTGAAAAATAAAAATCAAATTGTGTTTGGATATATAAGCATGCTTGTTGAAATGGGAATATTTCAAAAGATGAAAGCTAATTTCCTTCTTGTTGGAAACACTCATGATCATATTGATCAAATGTTCAGTCATTTTTCAGTAACACTGAAGAGGAAAAATGTTGGAATCTTGCCATCATTGATTGAATGTATTAAGAAAACATACATTCCAGAGTGTGTTTTTCATATATTAGAGGTAACTATTGACATGCAAAGATTTATTCAGGGATATCATCATGATTAAAAATGTATTGAGAATCTTAATGACATTAGCTTCCAACATCAATTTTGTTCCAAAAAATTTGATGTGAAAACACTTATATGGGGAAAGAAGTACTCAACTACTGCAAAATGGGGACCTTCATCAGGTTTATCATTTTTTAGGTTTATTCCAGATCGTCCAATATTTTCATCAAAGTTATTATTTTTAAAATCAATTGTTGAAATCCATATTGCACGAAGGCATAATAGAGATGTAGATTATTCTGAATGCCTGGAAGAAATAAAAAAGTCCATTAAAGATACATATGAGTATTTTGATTTTGTTGATTCTTTTTGGTGGGAGTATTTTTTCAATAGTCAAAGTGACATAATTTCAAGCTCAACAAATGAAGATACATTGTTGAAGACTCCATTTCACTGGCCACAAAATATGCCAAATGAATCCGAAGAAAGAAGAATTGTTGAACAACAAGAATCTCCAGGTGTTATTGATTTTACACAAGCAGAGGAAAGATAAATGTAGATTGGTTCGTGAAGGTCACATGCACAACGTGAAGCCATGGAAGACCTTTACAATGTTTTAGTACAAGATATTAAGGAGGGTAGCATGATTGTAGTTTTAGAAACTGAAGATCCAAATGGTTATCAATTCTGGATTGAAAATGTTATAAAGATTGAGAAAGAAGATGAAGATGTTATTGCAATTGAAGTGCATTGGTATGCAACAAGTACACACCCATTGAATGGT
This sequence comes from Picea glauca, assembly GCA_000966675.3. Taxonomy (NCBI): domain Eukaryota; kingdom Viridiplantae; phylum Streptophyta; class Pinopsida; order Pinales; family Pinaceae; genus Picea; species Picea glauca. Next base: position 505,586 of record JZKD02S1967777.1, on the reverse strand, counting down.
GTGTACAAGCCAAAGATGGTGGTGGAGAAACATGTCAATAGAAAGAGAAAAAAAAGAGTCAAAATAAAACTCGTCATCGAACTAACCTCTTAAAATTAGATGATGTTGACATACTTGTTTATGACTTCAATTTGACAAAGAGAGGAACTATTCACTCCAAGACAACAAAGATTATCAAGAGGTTGTTGCCACAAGAAATAAATGCAATATGGGAGTCTGTTGAACCTAGTCATATATCTAAAAGGATTTTGACATTTGAAATGTTGGGCATGCATGTAGACTTAGATGGTGAATTCATCGATAATAGAGAAGAATATGGATCATCTACATCTTCATGCAATAATTCAGCTAAAGACAATGTAGACTCCGATGGTATTTTAGAATCCATTAGTCAATCTGAATAAGTGTATGAAACATTTTATGTATTTTTGGTCCATATGATATCTGTGTGGTAACTAGAAATGAGCATTGAACTTACATATGATCTTACATGAAGTTATGAATCATTTTTATGTTTTATGAATTATATGTTTTGATTATGGAGAATATAATAAAATTTCATAGCTCATATGTTTTGAATATGGACAATATAACAATACGTTTAAGAAATAATTTATGTTTCATTCAATGTAGCTTGTATTTACTTTTTTTTATTAAAAGTAAAAAAATATTAAAAAGTGATGTTGAATTTTTAAAGTATAGTGTGATATTTTCATGACATTATGTATTACCTTGTGCTTGGAGTGATAAAGTAAGATTTAAAAAGTAAGCATTTGAGGGTTGATTTTATGATTTTTTTTACAGTAATGATGAGTTTTTTTACCACTTTATAAAAATGTGTCATTTTCATACCTGAATTTTAGAATGGGTTTTATTGATAGCAATACTTTTCAATTTGCTGGTTGATTTTGAGGTTTTGGTTTTAATGGTACCAACTGCTAAAAATACGATTTCAAATTATCTAAAATTTTAATGTTTTGGAAAAAAAAATCTCTAACATCATTTTTTTATTTAGGTGTTGATTTTAATGTTTTTCTGAGGTACTGTCTGTGTTTTGAAGGCCATGTTTGAAAAATGTTGTTATTTTGGCCCCATTTAAAAAAATGGTGCTACTGGTAGCACCACTTTTTGATTTGGGGGTTGATTTTCATGTTTTTTAATGTAAAAATATGGGTTTTTTGGACCAAACTTCTCATTTTGAGGTCACGGTTCTCGTTAAGTCAGTAAATTTGTTTGCTCATGATATATTGAATGCAATTGTACATGATACATTGATGATATATTGGTAATAAGATTGAATTTTATATATTGTGGTTAAAATTGATAAAAGTGCTCATACTGATTCACTCTCCCCCCTCTTAGTAATCCAACATGGGATTATGACCATAGATTTAAATATGTGATGGGTTTAATAACCTTTTAGATCCATGACAGGAAACACCAAGACTGGTTTATAGCAGGACTATTTTCATACATTCATTTTCCGTTAACACATAAGAAGGTCACGTCACAGTCGAAAGATTTAGAAATTGCAATAAAAATGGAACCATCTCCTGTAGGAGATGGTGTAGGTATCCAACAGGTACAATCACAATTGGTTGTTCTAAGAATTCAATTTTCCAAGATAAAAAAGAAAAAGGAAAATCACAAGCATGTTTGGTGTATAACATGCAAGACAAAAGGCCATGGAAAGGCAGAGTGTCCAACCTTCATGCAATATATGGCCACATAAGCACCAAAATTGTTGGAAAGAGGAATAGGGTACTGTGAGATACGTAAAACACGGGGGAATCATCTGAATAACTTTCCCTTACTGCATAAATATCAGAGCACCTCGAGAAATTTATTCTGTAACTTTTGCAAATCGGTATGACGTGATGAGAAAGATTGTCGCACATTCGACTTGATGAGAGAGCGCACTTTGGATGCATACATAATCCAAGAGGAAAATGTCACAGCAGAAGGAGAAATTCCACACTATAACACTCTGAGAGGATTTAATCAGGGTGGACGTGGAGGTTTCGACAGAGGTTGAGGATGTGGAGGATTTGGTCAAGGAGGAAGCAAAACGATAATGTTTTACAAATGCAATCAACCCGGAAGTTTGGCGAGATATTTCCCAAATCCTTTCATGACATGCACATATTGCAGGGCCTTGGATCATATGAAAAAATATTTTCCTCAATTAATAGTACAATGGCAGACGAGAGGGAATCAGAACCAACATCAAACACAACATCATAACAAAAACCAAAACCTATAGATGATAATTGTTGAAGAACTCGACAATCAACCAAAAATAACAGTTACGCACAGTGGGACGAGAACTAGACCAGATGCGACAGAGAAAGGAAAGGGAGTGGAACAATGGATAAGGAAAGAAATTGAACCTAGGCCAACATTCAATCCACAGGAAGAAAGGGAAACTTATCAGGAAGCAGAGAAGGAGATAGCCTCTACATAAAAAACACCACTAGTATATGACATGTCGCCAGTGTATGATCACATTATTCCAGATAGGCCAGTCGATAAAGTAAACACCTTGATAGACTTCCTAAAAATCTATTTAGAATTGATGCATGATGAGAGAACATTGAATACACTGCGCATGTTGATTTATCAGTGTACACAAGACATAGAAGTACCTATGACGCAGAAAGTAGTGAGCCAAGTCTTGTGCAAGAAGAGGAAAAACATAGAATTCAATTTAAGTGCACAGATAGGATAATATGACATGGATAATTTCCTTGTGTACTTAGGATCAGACATCAATGTTCTTCGAAGACATACATGGGAGATTATGGGGAAACCAAATCTATGTTGGTCGATTGTCTAGTTGAGATTGGATAACCAACATAAGATAATACCAATTGGCATACTGGTAGGAGTACCTATGAAAATAGATGGATTGCACAGTGTAGTTGGATTTGAATTCATCGAGATTGTGGATAACAATCATTCATACCCAATTTTTCTTGGTTTGTATTAGGCCTTCAACAATCAGGCGATTATCAACCTAAAGAAAATAGAGATGATTTTCGAAGGAGGAGGATTAAAAGTCACTGAGCAATTAGACCCTATGGAGGCAAGAAGATATGTGGTGCCCACAAAAAAAGAAATTGATAACTTATATAATATGATAACGCACATGGATGATTACGTCAATCCCACATCAAACAATGCACTTAGTTGGAGAAGAATAAGCTCTTGTACATGAAATTCAGAGGAAGGACTTGAACACTAGCAGCACTGATTGCATGAAGTGTCAACCAGAAGGTGAGTGTACATTACTCATTCACTACAGTGGATCAGAACAAAGGTATGAGATACGCCAAAATTTGAAAGATCAACAGATCTAAGTTCTTTTGTTAATCAATTCAAGATGCAGATACATGAACACCAAAGGTTATTAGCATTAGATGTTGCACTGAGAGAAACTCCAGTGAGATGGTGGGAAACCCACAAGGAAGGGATAGAGGAATGGAAACATTGCAAAAGGCTTATGTAGATCAGGTTTGGGTTAGAGAACATTATGCCCAAGTATACAAGGATGAGCGATCTAAAGGATCATGTGGCACAATGTATTACAATTTAGAAGCAAGTGTTGAAGCAGGAATGGACGCATAGGTTCATACATATGTTGGAGATATTTCCCAGGAACAACATAGTTACCAACTTAACGAGAACTCTCTATAGTTCTCACTTTTTTAGAGTGGTTATTTTTACCCCTAAATGAAAAAGTAGTGGTACTAGTACCACCCTTTTTTTTGTAGTGGTTAAAATTTAGACTCATTCAGACCCGTCACATTGACCACTGATGTCATTGTGGACAAAGACTTTAAAATTGGTCCTTGAATAAAAAAGCGATGCTACTAGTAGCAACAAGTTTTTTTTGGAGTTAAGATTATAACTTAATTGAAATGGTGGCTTCGACAATGACTAACATCATTGATAAACAACTCAAAATATGCTCCTAAAACACTGCTTAAAAATTGTTTTTATAATTTTTTAAAATTTACATTAAGAAAATAAAGAAATAAAAAAAAATTAACCGTTCTTTAAAAAGTTAAAAAAAAAAACGATAATCTTTTAAAGAAATATTGTAACCGAAATTTATTTATTTTTAAAAAAAAGTTAAAAACAAAAAAAACCTTGAAAA
>JZKD02S1967777.1:468079-483830 GCA_000966675.3 Picea glauca | reverse complement strand
TTGATCCTTGTCGGCTACCACTATAACCCTAGGTGAAACCACCTGGCCTGCAAGAATGGCACACGAGTAAATCCGGGTGAGAATCGAACATGAGACTTCATTTTACAAATTTCCTTCCATTTACACGACACTAGCCAATCTGTCTACACCCGTGTGGGCTCGTCTGGATTGTTATAGGATGATCACTTTGATGTTATTTATGAATTAATTTATTTTGTTCCTATTACATCTAATCGAACTTTGTTCCTATTTCACCTAATCCATCAACCTTTGAGTCGATTTAATAATTGATGTCTATTTCGACTGGTCCACCATCCCCTTTGACATAAACTTTTCCAACTTTTGATCAACCTTCTACAGTGAAAACAACTTTCTCTTGTCTTGTCCACCTAGATGGGTTGCCAATACACTTTAATTTGTCATTCCTAGTGTCGGTTATATTTCTTCAGGATGAAAAACTCACAGTCATAAGTATCATGCCAGTATTTCCTTGATGACTCTCATGCCTAAAACCTCTAACCCTATTACCTACTCAGATGCATAAGGAAAACCTGAATGGGACCATGCTATGTAGAAAAAAATGGATTCTTTGTTGATGAATATGATCCAGGTGGATATCGGTGGCAACCCACCTATTCCACTGGCTCAAAAAACAGTTTTCCACCTTGGTAGTTTTCGGCAGTTTTTCGAGTTCCAAACTTCTGGGGCCGTTTTGAGGCCCTAAACGACATTTTTTGGGGATTTGGGACTCAAGGGAATGTCAATAGCACTTCCCTAGGCTATTTGAAAATGGTTCTTCTCAGTTATACCTTTCCAACGGGCTATCGTGCACCTAAAACGAAGATCACATGCAAAAGGTATGACCTCGAGAAGTTGATGTACTAACTTACCCAAACGAGGCCCACATGACATTTAGCGCTTCATTCCCTAGGGTTAGGTTTTTGGATGTCTAGGGTTTTTGACATTCTTTTTTTATTGTAAAAGGCCTTCAAATCCTCATTGTAACCATATTCTTTTGAATGAGCATAACCATCACATATCTTCTCAGAGATAAGCTGCCACCATTCCAACAAGCTTGTTTTCTGCTGCATTTTACAGTTTCAACTTATTTCCTTATTGAATAGAAAACCAATTTTACTGTATATATGTTATTTTGTGTTAATAATATTTTAATAATCTGTATTCATTTCATTTTTCTCATAAAATCTGGATCAGTGGTATCAAAGAGATTTTCTTCTTGTCTTCTTAATGCATGTCCCCAATGAGGTCAAGGTACAAAGAATTGGGTCTCGTGCTTGTTTCTCTTGAGGAAAAAAACTCTTGCACGCCTAAGAGACCTCTCATGGCAGGAGAAAAGAAATATGATAGGACAAGAGATCATTTCAAAAAATTTCTTTAAGAAGCCCTCACGCAATAGAGGAACGAGATGATGGATAGTTTCACGCAAATCCTTCGGCGGCTACCAACAGGTGACGCATCTTTCTTGAGCGGAGGCGCCGCCCCCTTAAAGGTACAAATCAACTTCGATATTCCTATATTTTAAGGTTAGATAGATGCATATGTTGTAGATAAGTGGTTGAATCTACTAGAAGGGTATTTTTCTATCCATAACTTTTCGAATAGAGAAAATATTACTTTTGCGCTCCTCAAAGCCACTCTCCATTTCAAATATTGGTGGGAAACTTTCTGTGAGAAAAAGGAAACAGAGGAACCCTCATTTTTTACAGTCACTACCACCTAGGAATCCTTTAGGGATGTTATTAAGGAACAATACTACCATGTTGGGAGTTATGACGACTTGTATACCAAATGGACCACACTGCGCCAATTAAGAGACCAAGCAGTGCCAGAGTTCACAAATATATTCCATACCTTGCACACCAAGATGGGTATCAAAGATTAAGAGATACATATGGTGCTCAATTATCATGGTGCTCTACATAGATACATCCATACCGAAATGTAATTTATGGACATCTCATCCTTGGGTGCAACCTATTGATATGTCATCAAAATCGAGCAGAAGCTCAAACAAAAGATGTGACAATTTGGGCCTGGGAACCCCTCACAAAAAAAGCCAGGAAAGGGAGACCCCAACCCATAGAACAAAGGACAGAGAAAATATGGACAATATCAAGACAACCAGCCCAAGCCACAAGCAAAGAAGGACACCGGAAAGACAAATAAAGATACCAGGAAGTGGTGTGACTTCCATAAGATCCCTTGGCATAACATTGTTGACTTTCGCTCAAAGAAGTCACTGGTGGCTGAAGTGAAATCCTTTGAATTAGATGTGGGTTCTAAATCTGAGTTGGAACCATAAAGGGGAAGACAAATATTGATGCGGAACCCAGTGCCACCATTGCTACCACCAATCTCTAGGATGGTGAACCCGATGAGCCAGAAGAAGGAGAGAGCCTCTTCCATTCATAGATGTGGGTAAAAGGCACCCCTGCACTTCATCGTTGATAGCGGTAGCTAGAAGAACCTCATCTCAGAAGAGGTCATCAAGCAGTTGGCTCTGTCGACAATACCGAACCCACAATCCTACACCGTTGGATAGCTCTGCCAAGGAAGCAATCTCTGCCTCAACCAACAGTGTCGACTATCATATGACATCAATCCTTTCAAATATGAGTTATCGTGTAATGTTTCTCCTCTCTAAGTTTGTAATTTTCTTTTGGGACAACCTTATTTATGGAAACGTCATGTTGTATATGAGTCCAGGCCTAGTAGTGTTATTATTACTTTGAACAGGAAATTGTAAAGGATACTTGAGGCACTCTCTCCTAGTGCTATTTCCTTGATCTCTTCCAACCAATGTAGGAAGGTCATCTCTCAGACTGGGAAATTTGTCTTCTTCATGATTCTCTCTAAGAGTGAGAAAAAGATCACAACCACATCCAGGGCCTCCACGATCGATCTCTTCACACAACAGAAGAAAGTGGATATGGTCGTGGAAGAATACTTAGATATATTCTCCTCTCCTACCAAGGTACCTTTGCATTGCTAGGTCAAGCATCCCATCAATCTGAACCCAGGAGCACCGCTACCCAATGGGCCAATCTACTATCTCTCTCTGTTAGAAAATGAGGATATCAAGAGGTATACCCAAGAACTTCTCCACAAGGGGCACATCCATCCCAACTCATGGCCTTGTGGGAGCCCAATCGTGCTAGTGCAGAAGAAATATAGGACCTGACAACTCTGCATTGATTACTGGGCCATGAATAAAATCATAGTCCAAAACTGGTACCTGATTCCCCGAATCGATGACCCCGTTGATCAACTCATGGGGGCCAAATACTTCAATATTATTGATCTAAAGTCTGTCTACCACCAAGTCTAGACAAAATAAACAGATGTATGGAAGGTTGCCTTCAAGTCAAAAGAAGGTATTTTTGAATGCCTGGTCATGCCCCTTGGTTCGACAAATGCTCCAACAATGTTTATGAGAATGATGGATGATATCCTATGACCTTCCACGGATACTTTTATAGTGGTTTATATGGATGACATCCTCATCTACAACAAGACTTGGGAGAAACACTTGCAACATATTCATCAGGTTCTGCACACTCTGCGACAACACAAACTATATGAAAACTTGGAAAAATGCTCCTTCGGCTTGGAAAAGGTCCATTACTTAGGATACATCATTGATCAGCATGGTGTTCATGTGGATCTAGCCAAGATCTAGGTCATCCGTGACTAGATATCCCCAACCACACTCACTGAACTTCAAAGCTTCTTGGGCCTCACCAATTTCTATTGTAGGTTCATGCTGAGATTCTCTCATATCGCATGGCACCTTAGCCAAGTAACCAGGGGTGGCAGTAAGGTAAAATTTGTGTGGGGAATGTCCCAACAAAAAGCCTTCGATGAATTGAAGAAGCGTTTGTGCTCATCCCTGGTACTTTCATTACCGGACCTGCAACATCCCTTTGAGATCAAGACATATGCTTCATACTATGTTGTGGGTGTCATTCTCACTCAACACGACCACCCCGTGGAATATCATAGTGAGACACTATCAGATGTTGTCCATAAGTACCCTACTTATGACAAAGAAATGTAATCCATTGTGAAAGCCTGCCACCAGTGGAGACATTACATTCTTTGGAAGGAGACAATCATCCACACTGATCAAAATCCACTATAGTTCATGCAGAACCAAGGAAAATTGTAGAATGACCACCACCAGAAGTGGCCAACATACTTACAATATTTCCACCTCAAAATCAATTATAAAACAAGAAGTACCAACCAATTTGTTTATTTCCTCATCCGACCTCTAGTCGTGGCACTCACCATAGTGTTAGACTCTTGCAGCCATGATACCTTTGGATGGACCCACCTCTACGATATTTGGGAAGCTCACTACAGTCAAGTTGCAAGAAAATTTGGCATTGAAAAGATAGTGGCAGTGTTGCAGAAACATTTCTACTAATCGAAACTTCGATAGGATGTCAGCAAGTATATCAGGTCCTGCACTAATTCCAAACTGACCACTAAGAAACATGGCTTGTACACCCCTCTGCCTACTCCTAACAGGCCATGGGAATCCATCTCAATGGACTAGATATCGAACCTCTCATCCACCAAGAGGGGAAATGATTGTGTTTTTTTGGTTGTTGATTGCTTTTCCAAGATGGCGATTCTAGCCACCTACAAGAAGAACATCACAACATAATTCACTGCCAAGCTCTTCTTTGAGTGCGTATGGGTACATTTTGGGATCCCACAAACCATTATCTCATACCGTGATATTCATTTCCTTAACTCATTCAAGTCAAGCCTCTGGTCATTGCTAGATACCAAGATCATCAAATTCACTACCTTCCACCCCCAGACAGATGGCCAAACTAAGGTCGTCAATCACATGGTCATACATATCTTGTGCATGTAAAATTCAAAACACCCCTGCACATGGGATGAGACTCTTCCCGATGTCCAACATAGCTACAACCGAGCCCTACATAGCTCAACTGGCCGCAACCCCTTTTAGGTGGGGTTTGTATTCCAACCATTGGGCCCTATGGATGTTTCACTACCCCTGGCGACCACCTCGGTCGACTCGTCCCCTGCTCCACCAGAAGATGACAAAGCCACCTAGTTCATTGAGTGGATCCAACACATCCTCCAACACGTTCAGGATATTCTACATAATTCTAATTCCAAGTACAATAAGCACCATGATCAACATTAGGTGCCACATAAGTTTCAAGTGGGTGACAAAGATTGGTTTCATTTGCAGAAATAATGCTTTACAGGGCCCCATCGAAATCTTTGCCCACTCTGTTATGGTTCGTACACCATCACCGAGGTTGTGGGTGACAATGCATTTGATATCAACATTCCCCCCTTCCTTGGTCTGCATCCAGTCTTCAACGTGGTTCTCCTTCGGCCATATTTCCCACCATTATTGGACACCTCGGAGATAGAAGAGCAGTTGACACCAACATAGCTCAACTCTAACTACATGCAACAGGGATCCAGTGATCAGATTGTGGAAAAATATATCAAGGGCACTTGAAGACAAAGGATCTAACTTTATTGAGTCGTCAAAGTAGGGCAGCGTCTGCACCAAGGCAAGTGGCTCACCCGGGCTAAATTCATCAAAAATTTCCTCATCTGTTGGGAGAACTCAACGAAATGGAGACCATTAATTCTTAAGGAGGGAAGATTGATCTAGGTGGATATCGGTGGCCACCCACCTATTCCACTGGCTCAAAAAATAGTTTTCCACCTTAGTAGTTGTTCGATAGCTTTTCGGGTTCCAAACTTCTAGGACCATTTTGAGGCCCTAAATGACATTTTTTGGGGATTTGGGGCCTAGGGGACTGCCTAAGGCATTGTCCCAGGCCAGTCGAAAATTGTTCTTCTCGGTTAGATCTTTCCAATGGGCTATCGTGCGCCTAAAACAAAGATTGTATGCAAAATTTATGACCCCAGGAAGTTGATGTACTAACTTACCCAAACGGGGCCCACATGAATTTTGGCGCTTCATCTCCTAGGGATATGTTTTTGGATGTCTAGGTTTTTTGACATTCCTGTTTATTGTAAAAGGCCTTTATAGCCTCATTGTAACCATCTTCTTGTGAATGAGCACAGTCGTCACATCTCTTCTCAGAGATAAGCTGCAACCATTCCAGCAAGCTTGTTTTTCGCTGGATTTTACAGTTTCACCTTATTTCCTTACTGAATAGAAAACCAATTTTACTGTATCTCTATTATGTTTTGTTAAGAATATTTTAACAATATGTATTCATTTCGTTCTTCTCATAAAATCTGGATCAGAATAACACTTAGGATTTAGTTCCCCGACCTGAAAGGATTCAAGGAAGAACATTGTGAAGTGTCGATGAGTCTCCAAAACCAAATTTACCTCTGAAGGTGCTCTCAAGACTAAAAAATCTCACTTGGTTGCAAAGGGATTTTCTCAACAAGAAGGTAACTAATACACTAAGATATTTTCCCCTATCGCGAAGATGAACTCTGTTCGACTAATTATTTCCCCTATTTCTTGATTTGGATGGTAGAGCCATCATATGGATGTGAATATTTCATTTCTTCATGGTGACTGTTGGGTTCTAAATATGTCCTAAAAAAAACCTCTATGCATCAGCTGAAGGTAGGTGTTGGCACAAACATTTTACTTGTTTCTTACGTAGGTTCTTACTTTCTGTCTTCAATACCTCATCCCCCAGAGATGCAACACCTGCAAAAGGAACATCAATCATAAAGGGAATGACAATTGTTCTGTTCAAATGAATGAAACTTCCTATAAAGGGAACAACAATCGTAACAAGGGAACGATAGTCATTACATTGGGTCAAACTAATGTTGTATTAATTGCATTATAGTACTTTCCCAACTATATAATTTGTCAAACCAAGGTTCGTAAACTTATGAAGCACACACAAAGTATATGCAGGATTGAAGCGGGACTAATCTAATCTAATGTTTGAGCTACAACTGAAATTGAATCATTAATCTAATGCAGGAAGTTGAAACAAACAACTTGGAATTGAATTGCGTAAATGAAATTAATCTAGGAATGGAGAACTACATGAAGGAAAAGCAATACAACATGTGAAGAGTTGAATGAAACAACAACATATGTGAGCTCACACCAATGAATCAATCTTACGTTACAATAATCAAATCAATCTTCATAACAGAATAATGAAAGCATGGAAGCCAAAACTATGAATCAAAGCTAAGAATCCCTTTCTTCCCAAATACAAATCTAAGACTAATCCAGATTTCTACTTGAATCCTAATGACTACTACTAAATGACTACTCATGAGTACTCTTAATGAATCCTTCATGAAGAGAGAGAACTCTCTTTTATACATGAGATCCTTGAATATAAGATAACCATCTCATAATTACATATCCACTTTTCCCTCAACCAATTTCCCATTATTACAAAATATAATCCCTTCAAATCCTCACACATATCTCTCATATATCTTGGATAAGATATGCCAACCAAATCTCCATGATCTTATCCTTGGAATAGGCTTGAATTATCTCCTCAAATGTTGAAATGGTGGAGGAAGTGTTCGAGAATTCCTTTTGAATTAATCCTTCACATATTCCTACGCATTACAAAGCTAACACATTTTTGAGATATATATGAAAACATGTCGATTTTCTAATATTTAATCAAAAATTCCCTTTTAATACTAAAATGAATAAAGTGGAAAATAATAAGGTGAAACCCAAATATATGATATCATGAAAGGTTAATGGGTCGATGAAATGTGAATAATGATGAAGGGAAAGGTGGATGGAAATATGACATTTCTGAGCCCCAACATACCCCCCAATTGAACTTGTTGCATGTCCACATGCAACTGTGCATGGATCTTCTCAAAAAATAATTGGCATCTAAATTTCGGTTTTGAGTGATGATAATGAATGTTTTTAGGATGGGATTTACATGAGTAACAACTAGTATTTTCTTATGGTTGGTTCTTGTGTGACAACCATGAATATAAAGAATGTTGGTTCCTATGTTAACAACATTCATTTTTTTATTTGTTCTCTTGTTGTTATAATAATAATTTACCCATATTCTTACTGGAAAATATATTCTATCAATGTGCATAAGGAAACATCACTGAGTATAAGAAATCCATTTTTCATATTTTTGAATCATGCCAATATGTATATCAATGCTTATGAAGAAAAGTGCAATAGAGTATCGTTGGAAAATAAATGTTGGTAAATGGAAAATGAGACGAAAAATGGAATGATGGTAGTGGAAAAATGGAGTGATGATAGTGAATAAAGTCCCCTACCCCCCAACTGAATTGGTTGCATGTCCACATGCAACATGGCATCAGTCATAGAAGTGAAAAAGAAAGGGAGCTTGGTGAGGGAATTTTCCAAATTATTCATTGCTAGAAGTTGATGAATTACATGATTAAAGTTTATAAAATAACATACCTCCACTTACCCAAAACATTGATGAACTATGCAATAGGAATATGGTTGATGAGGCTGTTGGAGTATGGAATATGTCACTGTTGCAGGATCATGTGAAAGGTGACTGTTGTTGTAGTTGCGACAGCTGTAACTGTTGGATCAAATAATGTGAAGTGAAGGAATCTGAATTGCTGCTGATGAATCATAGAAAAGAGGAAATATGAAAGTAGAACTGTGGTACTCTTTGTTGGCACACATCGGCAAACCCAAGGTTCAATGCTACAAAAAAAAACCACCAACAAAACCCTAACTACCGACCCTTTCGACAACACCTACAAAGAATATGAAGTCTCACCCGAGGTAGAGGTAGGGGGGTTGTAGGAATAAAGTGTCTACAACCTAGCTAGGACAGAGATCTGTGATCACAATACTTAACAGAGCACTTAGTAGTTAACATTCATTATAATTGAACCCTTATTCACATCATAGGTAAAACGCTAATTACATAACAACACAGTATTAAACAAGATCTAATACATCCAAGCACTTTACACATATAAATAGTTCATATCTAGCATTCATTCATATCACTAAGCATTAAACATTCATCCTGAATAAAGAACTAAGAAAATAAAAACATGAAAAACATAGCACAAAGCACCATAACACAGGGTATACGTGGTTCACCCCCAGAGTGGGGCTACGTTCACCAACTCTTTGTCTTCTTTATTATCTTCTTTCAATCTCCTTACATGCACAGAGCCACAAAGCTAACTCCTCATAGGACATGAGATCTGCGTGCACCTCGCCAGATACTTCTTCCCCGAGTAGATCTAGGCACAGAGCCTTCTTAAAATCACTTGCACTTAGCTCTGCAAGTTCTCAACACACAGTATGCACAAAGCATTCACAACTATTTGCACTTAGTGCACTTAGCTCTGATCACATAGATCCAAATACTAGGTCTTGTCACTCCCTCTTACATTTCCTAGATATTTATTTATACATTACAAAAGGGGCCTAAGCATTGGTAAACCCATGGGCTGACATACCATACCTGTTACATAAACCCTAAACCTAAAAAGGCCTAAAAAAGGGGGTGAGATCTCGCGATCTCCACTTCGCCTGGAGCTTCATCTTCGACCAACCTGTCGAAGTCCCAAAATTGGTCAAACATGACCAACATTTCCAAAAACCTTGGTCAACGGTCAAGAGGCCCCCAACACTCACCTGTGACTCGTCCTGAGTCACTCTGATCTGGGTAAATCTGCCTCGAAGGCCTTGCACTTGGATTGAGTTGCCTCAAACAGTTGCCTCACCAAAGCCTCCTACTCGATGAACTCTTGAATAAGTTTCTCAGTCACCGATCCTTCCAGGTGTTTCTCTACCATGGTGACTACTTGTTCTAGCTGTGGACCTTGTCCCTCAATCTCCTCAAAAAGTGTGCAAGCTTCATCCTGCATTGGTTGGAGCCTATGGGTTACTTACATAAATTTACTCTGGATGGCATGGACCTATTGTTGAACCATGCGTTGTTCCTGGTACATTTTTATACTCTCAACCACTGATAATGGATTCAACTGTGATTGCACTATTGTTGCATGTTTCTTCGCTTCCTGGAGCTGTGACTCCAATGTCCTTAGTTTTGGGTTCTTTGCAAGGTGCTCATAGGTTTGCGCACTTCGAATGTTGAGTTTCTTGCATTCCAAGGCCAATGCCTTGATTCTTTTGACTACGCTCCTAGAATTTTCCTCTCTCTGATCTCACACTTCCTACAGAGTGCTTGGCACGACTTGTAGTTTCAGTTCTGCTATTCATGCTTGGAGCTATGGAATGGCTTCAATGAGCTTCCCCACCTGGCTCTCAATTGTTTCTTCTTCCCTCTGTTCTAAGCCCATCATAGAGAGAAGTGCTATGGTGAATGATTCTTTAACCCCCATCTTCTTCGTGAGAAACTGTTCTTTCTCTTTATGGATCTGCACTCTATCCTCTTCAAACTTTTCCTGGAGGTCGTCTTTTTCTTGTTGCACAACTCGACATTTCTCTATGGCTTCCTCTTTTGCTTGCTTCAGAGCCTCTGTGGCTTATTATTTTTCCTCCTGGACACGACAAAGGAAATCTTATGTCGCATCTACTATTTTGCGTAGCTGGGTAGGTTCATCTCCCAAATCTGCTCCTTTTGATGGCAGTGGTGTAGTAGACACTTTACGGCTCGAATAAAGATCCTGTTGTACCCCTTTAAGCTCTTCTTCGATCCTGTCAAACATTGTCTCCTGTTTGGCTTTGCTTCACTGCAAGATGTCCTCTGAGGTATTTTATACAGTGGAAATGATAAGGTCAATGTCATCCACTATAAGCATAGTGTGGAATGGAGGTTTATTGGCTTTTGACTTCTTCCATGATGAAGGATTATTTAGAGAACCCTTTCTTTTCTTGGATGTATCTATCTATGTTACTTCACCCTATTTCTTCTTGTATTCTTCCCCTTCATCCTATTCTTTGTCTACTTCGTCACCTCTTCCCCCTTCAGGTGAATCTGATGCAGTCTCCTCTGATGCGTTGTTTAGTTCTTGTACCTCTTATTTATTTTTCTTCTTGTTGTTGTTGGGTGCATCATATTCTTTGCGAGTGACTACAAGACTTCCAATGAGGTCAGGGTTGGACAATTTTGTATGTTCGACTGGTATGAAGAATTATGCAAGCCATTCCTTTGTTGTTTCCTCCATATCTTCTTCAGTGAGCTTGTAATAGGATTGGAGCTCTTCTTTGTGTTCGTCTCGGAGCGCATTGATATAGATGAAGTGCATGTCTGCGTGGAACTTCGTGATTGGACTAAACCTATGAAGTGTGTTTGACGTCATGCGAGGAAAGGATTCAATGACCCTCTTCAGCTACAGGTAATAGGTGTGGAATACTGGGTTTGACTTCCATTTCTTCTCCATGTCACTCGAGTACCATAGCGTAGTGAACTTTGTAGCTAGTGGTTCAGACGACTCAATTTCAGGGAAGGTCGCTCCTTCCTGTTGAAAAGTCAACAAGAAACATGTGTCTAATTTATTTTTCCCTTAATCAAATTGGACAATACATATTAATCTATTTTTTCATTCATAACTGAGTGAGTTGGATTTGTAACAGAACTATAAGTATAGTTAAGTGAGTTAAGATCATTTGTACTAGTTGTAACTAAACATGCACTGGTGAGAGTTCAGTTAATCAGTGAACTCACATGAAACTGAAGATTCACCATGGTTAACTACATGCATGTCAGATCCAGTGGAGACCCAGTTGAGATAACAGGTGAAAGGGACAGTTTGACCATCAATTGTGATTTGATAACACATGCAGTGGATATGCTTATGAGCATGTGAAAACTAGGTAATTCGAAAGATTGTGAGAATTCCAATTGCAGAGATTGTGCAGAGGAGGCAGGTTGTATGGACACAGAGAATTGGCACATGTATTTGTTAATTTGTGTATGACAGTGTGATACGATTTTATTGTACTGAGATCTCTTGGATTAGAGTTTTGTATGAGATTGTTTCATGATTCATGATATACATAATATATTATAGTGGGGTTTTTAGCTTTACGCTTTCCCGGTAAAACTTATGTGTTATGTGTTCTTGATATTTCACTTTGCAATTTTGGTTGTGATTGTGGTTTAATTTTCCACAAGAATAATAGTAGAAGTGATTATGTATTTAACAGTGGAGTATAATTGTTAGATCAAGAGAATCGTAGGAAATACTTAATTTGTATTGAAATTTCTACATGGTATCAGTGCCATGGAGGCCACGGAAGTGCAGTGTGAACATTATTTCATTCTTGCAGGTCCTATCTCTAGCAGGGTGCGAACTTTAATACTATAGACTACGCACAGTCCTCAAAGAAGAAATTCTCACACCCTAGTCAAAGGAGAGGTGCAAACTTGAAGGTGATTCTTGCAAGTTGCTTAAGGGAGAAGTGAGAACTCCCCTCACCCTACATTGAAGTACAATGCGAACTTCCCCAGAAGGTTCGTAGGATATGCACTAGCAGGGTGCGAACTTCCTCAGAGCGTTTGAAGGCTAGACATTGGCAGGGTGCAAAATTCCCTCAGGCTACTCTCAGGTGGGGTGCGAACCTCCCATAGAATAGGGATTGCAGCAGTTGAGTTTTGGTGGTTGGATAACATTCAAATTTGCAGGATTTTCTTAGTACGACAGTTGATTCAAGATCGAAATGTATTTCAATGGCTTGAGGTTGGAGTATGCACTCAAGGGAATCTCGAACTACATTGCTTGGAAGGACAGGATGGAAGAAGTACTCAAAGACAATGGATTGAAGGATTACATTGACAAAGATGTTCCTAAGCCAGATGCGATGGACACTGTAAATTTTGATGCATGGAAAAATAAAGTAGCAAAGGCAAGGAGGATTCTGTTGGAGGGAGTACGAGACCACATTGTCTCAAGTCTCCATGGGAAAACCACACCACCTACAATGTGGATGGTTTTGATGGATATGTTCCAAAATAGTAGTGACCATAGGAAATTGGTGCTCAAATATAAACTCGGGAAGATCAAAATGGAAAAAGGTGACACCATTCCAAAATATCTCATGAAGTTTGTCCAATGTCAGGATGAGCTTGGAAGTGTGGGAATAATAGTTGTTGATGATGATTTGGTGAGCTTGGTTCTCCTAGGACTTCCCAAGAGTTGGCACAGTTATCAAGACTCTGTCAATGGAAAGGAAACATTGTTGGATTGGGAATGACTATGGTCAGATCTAGTGCAAGAGGAGTTTAGGCGGAACACCAGAGATGGATCTTCATCAAAGCATGATGATGAAGATGATTGTGCTTTGACTGTCAAGGAAGGGAAATGGAAAGGGAAGAAATTCCGTCCAAAATATGAGTCTAAAGTCAAGAAGTTGGATTTGTCCAAAGTGAAGTGTTTTCACTGTCACAAACATGGGCATCTCGCTACTAACTATGCACAGAAGAGGAAGAACAAGACAGTTGTTGGAGCTGCAACTAGTGATTCTCTTGTCTCACAATTTGAACTTGACTTCTCTTTGATCACATGCATGGATTCAAGTGCATTGGGATCGATGTGGTATTTGGATAGTGGTACTTCCTTCCACATGACGGGAGATAAAGATTCTTTCATTGACTTGGAAGAGAAAGATATTAGAATGCATATAGAGATGGGTGATGATGGATGATACAGTACAACTGGTATTGGTACCATTACCTTTCAGAGGGAGTCAGGTAAACCATTTCAATTAAAAAAAATTATGCATGTTCCAGTTCTGAAGAAAAACTTGGTATCAGTCGCAATGTTTGAGGATAGAGGCTATGACATTGTTTTTAGTAGTGGAAAAGCCTACCTGGGACATAAAGCAATGGGTCAAGTCAAGAAGATAGGGATTTGAGTTAAGAATCTCTACATGTTGGAGGTAGATGGTTGCAGTGCCATGATAGGCAAGACAGAAAAAGTGGTGATCCGGGATGAGGGCGAATTATGGCACATGCGATTGGGCCATCTTCATCATGGAGCCTTGAAGATCATGCAACAAATATCTACTGGAATTCCAAGGGGAACACTTGCTTAGTTAGATCAATGCAAGGGGTGTACCCTGGGGAAGTATGTAAAGTCCACCTTTCATGAAAAGGAGAACCATGTTTTGGTGATCCCGGAGAGAATTCACATGGACGTGTGTGGACCATTCTCTATTGCTTCAATAGGAAAACATAGGTATTATGCTATTTTTGTTGATGAATTTTCTTGTAAATGATGGATATTCTTCATGCAGAAGAAGGATCAAACATTCTCAAAGTTCTGTGAGTTTAAAGCATTGGTGGAGAAAGAGTCGAGGAAGCAAGTGAAATCTCTAAGGAGCGATAATGGTGGAGAATACATCTCTAACGAATTCAAAGACTTCTGCAGTAGAGAAGGAATTTGAAGAGAAATCATAGCGCCTCATAACCCACAACAAAATGGGGTCACAGAGAGAAAGAACAAAATGATTGTGGGTGCAACATGAGCGATGTTGCATGATAAGGGCTTGCCAATGCATTTGTGGGCAGAAGCATGCAATACTGTGGTTTATGTGCAGAACCGTTGTCCTCATAGAGTACTTGGCATGAGTACACCTAAAGAATATTTTACTGGTAAGAAACCTGATGTTTCTCATTTTAAAAATTTTGGCTCATCTATTTATGTGCATGTGACCAAAGATTCTAGGAAGAAGATGGAACCGACTGTTGAAGTTGGGATATTTTTGGGGTACACAAAGACACCCCATAATTATCGTGTGTATTTGCTAAACAATAAGATGACTGTTATGCAATGGGATATAAAATTCGATGAGGGGATAGCCATGCAGTTGTCGCTTGAGAGGGAGCTAGACTTGCATGCAGAAGAGGAACTGTTGGTTCCCAAGGATGAGTCTCAAGATGTGGATCAGCCACATGAGGAGGTTCATGAAGTGGAGGAAACCACTCAAGCAGAGCCATCCATCAGAAATGGCAGAAATCACACCATGGAAGCTGACAGATTGAGACTAGATGTTGCACAGAATGTAGGAGCCCCTACTTCCTAGCACAAACATATATAATCTCCTGATCGATTTGCTGGATACATGGCTCTCATGAGAAAATGTATTGTGACTGAACCATATTCCTTTCAGGAAGCAGTGCAGGACCCCACTTGGGTTGATGCTATGGTAGAGGAGTATTACTCCATTGTCAAAAATAGTGCATGGGAAATTTCCCCAAGACCGATTGATAAATCAGTGGTAGGATCGAGATGGATCTACAAGGTAAAGCAAGTTGTTGATGGGAGTGTTGATAAATACAAGGCTAGGTTTGTGGCCCGGGGATTCTCATAGATCGAGGGGATAGATTATGATGAGACCTTTGCACCTGTCGTAAGGTACTCTTCCATAAGATCCATCCTTGGACTCTTAGCGCAGATGGGTTGGTGCATTCATCGGATGGATGTAAAAACTGCGTTCCTCAATGGGATCATTGAGGAAGAAGTGTACATTGAAAAACCAGAAGGTTTTGAGACCTTTGATAGGGAGTCACATGTGTGCAGACTCAAGAGAGAATTGTATGGGTTGAAGCAAGCACCTCGTGCTTGGTACACTTGGATAGACAACTATTTCACTGGGTTGGGCTTCACCAAAAGTGAAGCAGATGCAAACCTATACCAAATTGTGGTAGAGGGTAAGATTTTAATCATTGTGCTTTAAGTTGATGATTTAATAATGACTGGTGATGAGAAACTGATACACTCATGCAAGGATGACCTTGCAAAGGAGTTT
>JZKD02S1967777.1:445096-459224 GCA_000966675.3 Picea glauca | reverse complement strand
GAAGCTTAAGGCAAAGCTAAAGGGTGTGGACAATAATAGGCTAGGCAATTTTGGCAGAGTTTCTTTGCTATCCTTTTTCCTCCTTTGATTAGTACCCCTACCCCTCCTTTTATAGTCTAGAAAGAGCTAGGGTTTTAGGCGAACTCTCAGCCATGCATGGCGGAGAGTTTCAGTTAACTGACAAAAAGCCTCGTGTCTCGGCAGAAACTTCCCTGATTTTTTGCTTTGTTAGGTACTCGCGGGTTGCTTTGGGCTAGCCCGCGGATTCCCGCGTGCAGTAAAAGGACAACAAGCGGTTGCCCGCGCCCAGTGAGAAGTTAGGGCGCGAGTTGCTTGTTTTGAGTGGTTTTTTGAGGAAATACTCAACATGGCTTTGGCTAGGAAGAGGCATGAGTTGGCCTGATGCCAGGTAAACCTGTATGGTGCATTTTAGGGTTATAACACCAGGAAACTGGAGGAAAGAGGATGCTACTTATAGAGAGGTAGTGGATGCTATTGTCTATCGACAGTTAGTGGGTTCACTAATGTATTTAGTGAACATGAGACCAAACATTTTCTATGCAGTTAACCAACTAAGTCAAGCGATGGTTAAGCCTACCAAACTCTTTTGGAAGGTAGGTAAGCATGTCCTGAGATATCTGAAGGGCACATATGAGTATGGATTATGGTACAGACAAATGGATGAGGTGAAGTTTCATGGCTTCATGGATGAATATAGGGCGGGCATCCCAACAGACAGAAAGAGCACATCAGGGGGGATATTTAGTATCAGATCTACAATTGTTTCTTGGTACAACAGGAAACAAAGATCTATGGCACTTAGTTCAGCGGAAGAGGAATGCATGGCAGCGAGTCAAGTTGAATGTGAGGCTATCTGGATGAGAAAGATCTTGGTTGGTTTGTTTGGTTCTCATTTAGATCCGACAGTGATTTATTTTGATAATCAGAGTTTCATTAAACTCTCTATTAATCATGTGTTTCATGATAGATCTAAGAATATAGATATCCAGTATCATCATCTCAAAGATTGTGTGCAGCGAAATATCATGTTGCTTCAATACATTCCTACGGAATATCAGGATGCAGACATTCTGATGAAGGCACTCACCATGAGAAAATTCAAATATCATAGAGACAGGATTGGGGTGAAGGATAATCCCTTTCTTGTTGAGAGGGAGTGTTGAAAAGTCAACAAGAAACATGTGTCTAATTTATTTTTTCCTTAATTAAATTGGACAATAAATATTAATCTATTATTTCATTCATAACTGAGTGAGTTGGATTTGTAACATAATTATAAGTATAGTTAAGTGAGTTAAGATTAGTTGTACTAGTTGTAACTAAACATGCACTAGTGAGAGTTCAATTAATCAGTGAACTCACATGCAACTGGAGATTCACCATGGTTAACTACATGCATTTCAGATCCAATGGAGACCCACTTGAGATAACAGGTGAAAGGGATAGTTTGGCTATCAGTTTTGATTTGATCACACATGCAGTGGATATGCTTATGAGCATGTGCAAACTAGGAATTCAAAAGATTGTGAGAGTTCCAATTGCAGAGATTGTGCAAAGGAGGCAGGTTGTCTGGACATGGAGAATTCGCACATGTATTTGTTGATTTATGTATGATAGTGTGAGATGATTATATTGTACTGAGAGCTCTTGGATTAGAGTTTTGTATGAGATTGTTTCATGATTCATTATATACATAATATATGATAGTGGTTTTTTTAGCTTTACACTTTCCCGATAAAACTTATGTGTTATGTGTTCTTGATATTTCACTTTGCAATTGTGGTTGTGATCGTGGTTTAATTTTCTACAAGACTAATAGTAGAAGTGATTATGTATTTAACAGTGGCGTATAATTTTTAGATCAGGAGAATCGTAGGAAATACTTAATTTGTATTGAAATTTCTACACTTCTAGCATCTCCCAAGCAATGAAGGCAATGAGAATCAACAACCAATGGAAATGAAACTCATAGCCCTAATCCTGAGATTCACAACAATATTTATCTAGTTGTTTGATGAGGTATCTCTCCTAATTCATTTGCAACCCTTCAACGCATTTTTCTGTGAGATCAATGACAAACCCCGTGACCTGCTTTGGCCTATTCTTCCTGATGAGCTTACTAGAGATCAATTGGAAATCTAGGCACACTGCGTCGTTTTGGATGGAGGCTACCTTATAGACCCACTTCCCCTTCTCCACATCACCATATGTGTCTTTTATTCATTGAGCCAGGGCATGATATGCAACCTTCCCTGGGTAAAAATCTTGCGAGTCTAGTCCTTGCATGGCTAACATAGTGATCTGGTGGATCAACATTGGATCTACTATGATGCGCATGTCCAACCATAGGTAACCACCATTAAATCACGATAGGAGGAGCTTAATGCACACGTTAACCTCCTGATGTCTTCCGAAGTGTGGTAACTTCATCACATTGAGGATCGTGGACCTCACAATGTCCATGATCCATGGATGGGGGATTAAATTCAAATTTTTCCCCATTGTCTTGGTCAAATACTTGTGTGGTGTGAGCATTCCATCCCAATTTTAATTCACTGATCTTTAATGTCAGAATCTATCCCAACTGTGATCCAACTATGCGTATCCCCTTCGGGAGGTATGTAGTGATCAGTGTATAGTTGAAGTCCCTTGGGACGTTGTCACGACTCATCACGCCAGCCAGAGGCGGGATGTAGTTGGGCAATATTGATGGGATGAGCTTTGCATTCACCAAGTCGTCACGATGCTTTCTTCTCTTCTCTGTCATAGTTTGAGATGGCCCATATCAACGTGCATTCGATGGAGATTCTTGCACTCCTCTTGTCAATGAAGCTTGTGCTCCTACGGACATGACCTTCTCATCCATGAGGTCTATGAGAATATCTTTGATGGATTTCTCTATTGTGCTAAAGTCACTCGACATACACGCTCGATATCAAATATCTCAGGTCATTGAACAAACACTTAATGTAACAGGACAAGTGGCGAGGTCTCAATAAGCACTGTGCAGTAATAGTTAGCTCTCTATAGGCTCGAATAATCATCATTGGAAAAAGTGTTCCCGGTAAGACATTCGGTGGGTTAAATAGATAACATTGTAACAAATTCCTCCAATGGGTAGGAATGCCTCGATAAACACGATTCCATCTGTTATGGCACGGTCCCAACAGTCCAATGGAAAACATTCCGGAAATAACTTCTTTGCTACCCATTCAGGAGCATCATTTTAATAGTTAGGATGACTCCAATGGTCATATTTCTCCGCTGTGGCAAAGTGCCATTCTACATTGTTCTGCTATTCTGGTGAGGTTCAAGTTCTGTAGACCTTCTTTCTGTGAAGTCTTCTCTAGAACTTCCTGCAATTTCTCTAACTTCGCTTTCTTCTTGCTAAGCTTCCTTGCCTTCTTGCCTATGATTTGAGTTACTGGGTTCCTCTTTCCATTTTAATTCTTACCTTCTCTTAGCATAGTAACTTCGCACTGCTGAGGGTATTTCAAAGGTTCTGAGTGGAATACCTCTTTTCTTATTATTTCAAGGCTAGGTGCTCGTTTCTAC
The DNA here is from genome assembly GCA_000966675.3 of Picea glauca. Classification (NCBI taxonomy): domain Eukaryota; kingdom Viridiplantae; phylum Streptophyta; class Pinopsida; order Pinales; family Pinaceae; genus Picea; species Picea glauca. The sequence continues at coordinate 455,648 of JZKD02S1967777.1, read as the reverse complement.
TGCATGGACATGTTTTTCAAACTTTGCTTCATTTTCTCAACTTGGACGTCTAAGTCTTTGGTCCTCAATTGCTTCAACTTGTCCTCATATTCTTCTAGTAAGTGTGTTATTCTCCTAGCCATGAAATTTCTTAATTCTTGCTTTTTATGTTCTAGGGATTCCTCTTCTTCTTTCCTTTGGATATGATCTTTCTCAATCCAGGTCCTTCCTAGCAAAAGTGCAAAGGGGGCATTTCTCTCAACAAGCTTAATGACCTCGAATTCTTCTTTTGTCGAAGTTCCATGAGAACTCATAGGTATATGGGTAAGTCTTCCACATAAGGTTATCAACTTTCCTTTAAATAATCCTATTTCTCCGAATGAAGGAACCATAACAGGCTTTCCCAAAATTTCCCAAGTACTTTATGTCATGATATTCACCCGTGTTTCCTCATCCAGAACATAGTCTATATCGAAGTTTCATATTCTTGTTTCTATGCACTCCTTCTCTTTTAAGATCTCTGATAAACTAACATCTCTATGATCATTCAATGTTTCTTTCATCTGCAATAGTATAGCCTTTGATTCTTTCTGGTTCTTTATCCTATTCTTATTCTCTTGACTTTCCTCATGGTTTCTTTGCTTCATGTTCATCTCTTCAACCTTAGCAATAATTCTAGGGAAATCCAAAACTTCATGTCTATTAACTTTACAACAAAGGAAAATAGGACCTCTACCAGGGAATTCCTTAGCAAGATGTCTCGGTCTTCTGCAACTGTAACAAAGAGTCAATCCTCTCTTTCTCTTAAATTATCCCCAACCTTTCCTTTAATGTGCACTAGGATCACAGTGCTTAACCTACAAAAAATTATTTCTAGGATTCTGCATCCACTTCTTAGTCCAAAAATCCTTTCTATGCATAGGAATAACATACCTTTCACTATTTCTTTCAGATCTATTCATATGAAATCTTCTTTCTTCTAGTTGTGCCCTAGTTTCTAGACTAGGAAAAAATCTATCAAACATACCTAGATCCATTCTTTTGAAACAAAAATTTCCACTTATCTTACCTTTATCAGAGCACAAATCTTTAAGGTCTTACCTCTTTTCTTCATATCCAATTCGTTTCTCAGCACAGAGCTTCACAAGTCAAGTAGAATACTGTGCACTACAACAACATATCTCGCACAAAGATTTCTCTTTTCTTCAGTTCCCAACAATCACAGTTTTAGCTCCCAAAAACAAAACCATTTGTTGGCACACAGAGGTAGACCTAGGGTTCAACGCTACAACAATGCACCAAAAAAACCCTAACTATCGACCCTTTCGAAAACACCTATGAAGTAGATGAAGTCTCACCCAAGGTAGAGGCAGGGGAGGTTGCAGCACTCAAGTGTCTACAACCTGGCTGGGACACAGATTTGTGATCACAATATTTAACAGATCACTTAGCAGTTAACATTCATTAGGATTTATCCTTTATTCACATTGTAGGTAAAACCCTAATTACAGAAAAACACAGTATTCAACAAGGTCTAATACATCCAAGCACTTAGCACATAGAAATATTTCAGATCTAGCATTCATTCATATCACTAAGCATTAGACATTCATCGAGAATAAATCACTAAGCAAATAAACACATAAACACATGAACAACATAGCACAAAGAACCATAACACAAGGTATATGTGGTTCACCCCCATCGTGGGGCTACGTGCACTAACTCTTCGTCTTCTTTATTATATTCTTACATGCACATAGCCACAAAGATAACACCGCATAGGACAGGAGATCTACTCGTACCTCGCCAAATCCTCCTTCCTCGAGTATATCTAGGCACAGAGACTTCTTAAAATCACTTGCACTTAACTCTGGAAGTTCTCAACACAGAGTATGCACAAATCATTCACAACTATTTTTACTTAGCGCACTTAGCTCTAATCACATAGATCCAATGACTAGGTCTCGTCACTCCTTCTTACATCACCTAGATATCTATTTATACATTACAAAAGGGATGTAAGCATGGTTAAACCCATGGGCCAACATCCCATACATGTTACATAAACCCTAAACCTAAAAAGGCCACAAAAAGGGGGCAAGATCCCATTATCTCCGCTTCTCCTGGCGCTCCGTCTTAGACTAGCTTGTCGAAGTCCCAAAATTGGTCAAACATGACCAGTGTTTCCACAAAACCTGGTCAAGGGCCAACACTCTCATATAGATGAAAAATAATGTTGCAACTGTTGATGGAGTCATGAAAAAGTGTATAGTCTTCACCCACTGCTAAATCTGATGGTACAATTCTAGTCATGCGAATGAATGTGTCGATGTCGAGCATGAAAATAAGTCATTGGATTACTGTCCATTGATGAATGTCATTAACAAATGAGAGACAAACTCACCATTGATGTCAATGAGTTCCAAGGTACTGGAGTACATATTGCGAAGTGTGAATGAATGAGTTGATGTCGAGCCACTTGCAAGATCTAACGATCAAGGGACATTGATGTATTCCCATGATTGTTAGAGAGAGAAATTTCCATTAATGCATGGAAACATCCAGGTACTCAAAATGGACTCTAGTCTATATCCCAGATAAGGTGATGAGGTCAATGGGGCAAGACTTATTGAAAGGTGTGCCTTAAGGAATCCCACATCAGTCAACGTGAGTTTGATAAAAAGATTGGTAGGACTATATGAAAGATCTCAGTAGCAACAATGCTTATAGAAAAGCAATATAGTCATGGAAAAGGGGCTGGATGGTTTTATTGACAAGACAAAATGAACTAGAAAAGATAGAGAGGTGTATGCGATTCAGAAAAGTAGGCGTGTGTGAAGTCATGAAGGAGAAGGAAACGGATGATAGACTTCAACACAAGGATGAGCAATGTTCTTTGAAGGAGAAATGCAGGGAAATAATTCATGATGCAAAATGGTTGTATGAATGTTCGTTGTGTAAAAAAAAACGTCATGATATGTGTGATAAGACTAAGCACTTTCAAGATGTCAACAAATCATGTTTTTCGCTGAATAATTTTTTTTGATTTGGAAAAAAATCACTTCAGCAAAAGAATTGATCCTCTCCGCACCTGAAAAAACTTAGTACAAATCCTGCATGAAAACTTGTGAGTTGTTCGAAGAAAAAAATAACGTGCAGAAAGAGGTACAAACGTGACAAAATAAAATGCGTTTTTATACCTATTGTCGTCGTTGTTGTGCACATGCTTGTTTCATCGTTGATTTCTTGCTAAAGTGACTCCAAGAAACAACTTAGCGTAAAATCGTAAAAACATGTTTTGATATTGTTTTTCAGGAATTATAAAACGTCCATTTGAAATTTTATTTGTTTTTGTTGTTTTGATTTTTATAATTTGTTTTTATCTTTTATGATTTTTTTCATTTTATTAACTATCTAAAAGAAAGAAAACTGCAAACAAAACTTCATTGAATAAAAGTCAATTGAAAACAAAATTCATCAAACAAAAACCATCAATGAAATGTAGAAAATGCAAATTATTGTCCTGTATGAATCCCTCGCATAGCACGACGAAACCTTAGTTAATTTTTTATTCAGCACTTGTTAAGTTGCCAATGTGGGATCAAGCTTGTAGTGGCCATAATATGGAAAAAAAAAAATTGGACAAGAAGGTCTTTATAGTTTTATTTGTTTTCAAATTTTTATGGGAAACTTACTAAATAATACAAAACCGAGGTTACAAAGTTCAATCATCATATAGAAACTTCCATTTTCTCTACATGCTAACAATTTTCAATCTATGTGTGAGAAAGTAAATAATAAATGTAGGATTCAAAAATAGTGGCAAATGAGAAGACGACCATACCTTTGTAGGTTTTGCAGCTCAAAGCTCAAGTCATAGGAAACTACTAATCAGACCATTGAAGAGTTGTTATGCCCAATGTCGTCTCATGGTTAGATCTGCAACAACCTTCGGGTGTACAAGTGCTTCTTAGAGGTTTGAACTCAGTGCTTGGATTAGATTAAAAATTGGCCTACCTTATATTATTTTCCCACCATCCATCATGCATGCAATCATTCCTACAATCATTGATAATAAGTGAAGCGCTCGACGTTGTGAAATTTGGTTTATCGTGCACTTCTATGGATTTTTAAACTGAATGGTCCTGCAACATAGCTCAACATTGGCCTGGACGCCTTTTTATGTGCATGTGTTATCAAAACAAGATGAAGAAATAATCCATTGTAGATATTATAGAAGCATCAATCAATGAATCTCATGTGGTGTATTGTATCACTAGTGTCAGAAGAATATGCATAAGGTGTTGTCAATCCACCTCAAAACGGTATATGACGTCAGGCAATAATTTACTCACTGAGCCAACCTTCTAAAATATTAATATACAATCATCACATAATTAAATTTTTAATACCAAACCATGTACAATAGGTGTCTCAAGGATGTATTTGTCGAGCTCGATAATCTTCTCTTCCCGCTGCATGAATTCTCCACCCCAAAACATAAGAGCACAAACATACACTTCTACCGCAATGAGATGCAAGAAATATTCAGATCCACGACTAATCTAATGCCTCCCATGCCGTGTCCCACTAACACTATCTTTTATGTCCATGGGAGCTTGGCTAGGAAGTGCATGAGAGGTTTATTATATTCCTTGAATGATGTGATGGAATCGACGTTAACCAGATTTGTACCAACACTCATCAGGATGATTATATTCCTTGAATGATGTGATGGAATCAACGTTAACCAGATTTGTACCAACACTCATTAGATCGATGGCTAACACCTTGTGACCATATTTCTCAAGAATATCCACAATCTTATACCAGTACGATGCTCCATGAACCAATACAAAATGTATTCCTCAACTTGTTGCTAGATTTTCACCATCCTTGTTTTTCTTTTCCTGTGCTATGTTTTTAGAATCCATGTCTTCCAAGTGGGTAAGAAATAGTTAAACAGTTGTTAGGGGACTCATAAGAAAACACAGGCAAGCGATAAATCATATTTGAATGCTTTTTCATTCTGGATTCTATAGTTTGATCATACTAGATGGGGAAGTTGTTGAAGTTGACAGATCTTTCAAATCCATGTGACCGAGAGGAACGATGGAGGAAAATTTTCCATACAATAAGTGAAAATCATCGTTGATTGCCAACTAAAAAAATTCCATATAATTTTTCATAGATAACGCCAATCAAAGTTAGAATCACAACTGTAATTATCCCATCTTTAAAATCCAGGTGTACTGGCTTGGAACTATAGATGCGGGCTGCTTAAATAAACTATGCTCATTCCATTAGCCAGTTATTCCAAGAAATCCTTTGAATTGTGTGTCTTTATCCCGTCTAGATCTGCCATGCAACCTCGATGCGTACCATGCAATTTCATTTGACCGAGTGAAGGATGCATATCTTCTTCAACACTATTTTCTTCATTTCAATTATAGCCCATGAGTAATATGCAAGAAGATATTTATGCACAACGAAATAGAAAACAATGATAAACACTTTCATTTTGACCAAATTAATTAGGGTCCTTTGCTAGTGAAGGCTGGTTGAAACCGAGTGATTGAGATATTGATTGACTGCCTACATCTTTGATTCCCTATTGGGGACATGATGGATAGAAAAATAGAACCTTAGACCTACCTTCGTCGAACTACCTTGTTACCTTCCCTCGACCTATGCATTTAAAATTTATGATGTTTTGTTTATTTGCAGGGTTATTTCTAGGCATCTACAAGATAAGGGATGAAGGCAAAGCTGAGCTGGAGTGACACAGATTCATGAATTCTAGTAGAAACATGACTCCTCTTTCAGCCAAGGAATAGAGAGACAATATTTTTAGATGAAACTACTTCGCGCGCTGTGATGGTGAGTTTTTAACTCGTTGTGTAACGTTGTCTCTTTTTACCAGAGAGGGGAAAACCAATGATGCTTGTTCTTCTGTTGGTTCATTCACTTGTGTATAGCTTGTTCGATGAAGGGTATTGTTTCCCATGCCAAAGCTCTTGTTTATTTAATGTACTTATTGTTTTATTTCTTTGATTTGTAGATGGAAGATGCGCAAACATGTATTTTATTTATTATTTTACTATGTTTTAAAATAAAAAATAAAATCAAAACCGATTTTACAAACTTATTAAAAATTTGTGCGCAAATGGAAACAAATCGTAGACAGAAAAATAGATTAGGCAATTTTTTTCATCGTCAATCAATTAATATTCTTGAAATCAATCATTCATCCTACTTTCTGATCCTCGTGATCGCATGACGCGTGGAGGAGAACATACTTATTCTAAAAAATAAAAAACTTGAAAATAAAATCCTACCCACTCTATGCTAATTAGAATTAAAAATTAGTTACGTGTAATTAAACTTCCAGTGGATCCATTCACGTAATAGTAGTAAAACTATGTTCATTTTCATTTTTACACATGAAAAATAGAAATATACAAAAATGAAAAAATTGAATTGTTGTGACTGTGATTTAACTGAATAAAAACAAAAAAGAAATTTATCTAATTGAGTACTTACTTGGAACCATTGCTCGATAAGGATTTCATAGGCGCGATGTTCCTCGTTCATATCATTCTGTAACTCCTCTTAATCTTCCTCGATCTCTTGTTCGATCAATTGTTCGTCATCAGATGTATAAGAGTCTTTAGATGTTGGATCTTCAATTGTTTCTGGAGTAGTATTTGAATCTTTGATCTTTGTCAAGATCTCCTCTTCTAGGGAAGAGGAAATCCTGACATCTTCCAGGATCTGAGTGAGTAGTTCCAAGATGAAATTCATTTTTAAATGATTTTTGAAAAGGATTCTTACAACACCCAAAAAAAATGAAAAACTTAAATAAAAACACTCTTGCTAAAACATAAAACAAGTACTCTTCACAGTTGTAGAAATTAAACGCTCTTGATAGTGAAGTGTCTCCACTCAGGAGTTGTGTTGGCAGCCAATTAATTTTTTTCAATTGCCCTAAAAGCTGCCTACACCTATGTCTCTTGAACTTCAAATTTCTGTCGCATTTTGCGAACATAAGACATTTTAATTTTTGTGCGACATTTGCAAATTGGTTTCGATTTAGTTTTCACGACTGAAAGCGTGAAAAATCCTCCATCATTATTTGGATTGTCATCATCTTCTCATTGATATTCCGAAAGGAACTTACCTATGGTTTGCTATTAAGTGGCTGGAGTGGTTTTCTTTCAATTTTGATTAATAAGACTTTGAGCATATTAAGTTATGGGTTATATTTGATTTCATAAGGATAATGTTTGATCTAGTTTTATGTGATGCGATCCTTATTTTCATAAACCTTTGACTTGTCGATTTTATAAAACCTTGATTATATATTATGTTATGAGCGCATGATCAACATATGAGTTTCGATTTCATGTTGAATGGCAAAGGTTTGGAGTTATGAAATCACGATCGGGTAAACTTTTGGTTTGATTTGATGGTCTGAACTTATGCGATGGCACGATTGGATAAACATTTAACTTTGGGTTTTGATTTTATGATTTGGATCATTACTTGGCATATGTTTGTTTTATGGGTTTTGGTGTATTGTTTGAGTTATGCAATGACGCATTGATATAATATATGGTATGGAAAGTTAATACAATGATTCACCGCCCAAATTGTCAGGTTGGCCGATTCATATGGTTTAAACGATATTATGGTGGATGGAACAAAACTGTACTGTGCCATTATTATCCTGCATGGCGGTGGTAATCCCACCACCTTCACACGCATACAATTAATCCATTCCCGTTTGAGTGTTGCAACTGTTAACCGTAGCGATTTTCGACCCTGTGTATTGTATTTCTCAATTCAAACCCTACTATGCATAAAAGCCATGGCTCTAGTCGTCAGCGCCGAGCCCAATGGTTGCCAAGCATTGCTGATGTTCGATGGCGCTTATAACGACCTGGAGAAGTTCAGATGGCTCCCGTTCATAAGAAAATTCGATGGTTATAACCCTAACGTGGTTCGACAATTTGCGTTAACCTTCGATGGCTGCCGAGCCAAGGTTGGGGATGTGCAACTGGAAATTAATGAACAATTTCTTAGCTTGACAACCAGTCTGTCTGCTACGGGACAGAAGTGGTCAAAAAATTGCAAGGTTGAAGATGTCCCGTGGACATTGCTCTTCCAATCTCGAATGGTGAATTCCTGCGATAAAGGTTTTTCTGCAAATATGTTAAAATAGCGATGGCATGACCTGCTAATGATAACCAAGTAATTCATTACTTGCGAGGGCAGGTACGGGTTCATTTTCTTGTATCACATTCGTCTATTGATGGTATTTATAGGCTACGAGATTAATATGCCTCACTACCTTCATAGAAGTCTGTTTAAGATGGCTAAGAGGTACAAACGCAGCTAGGTCGATACCAGCCTCTTCCATTATGGGTTAATTAAAATGATTATGGTTTATGAGTTGGGGTTACGTCGTGACTATTGGGGTGATTTTCTCAGTCGGAATAACTTTGAGGACTCGATCCCACCACAGGTTGATAAACCTGTGGTGAGCGAAAGAAAGCATACCCCCCCTGTGCCTTACAATGTTTTGCTACCCAAACCTCTACCTGACTCACCTATGAACTTGCCCATGTCTGTGACCAAACAGGTCGAAATTTCTAAACCCGCAGCCAAAAAGCCTAAAGCTAAACCTAATGCAAATGATAAAGGCAAGAAAAACGCCCGGTTAATCTCTCCCATGGCAAGAAATAAACCCAAAATTCCTGTTACTCCTGAGCCTATCATGGTCAGCGAAGATTCCGACTCGGATATTGAACGTTTCCTTGCAAAAGAGTATCCCTACTCAGAAGGATTGTGTGACAAACCCTCATACGACTTTGTCAAAAAACTACCGCCCTGTTTGCAGAATGATCCCAATTTCCCAGGCATTGAAATGCCTCGTGGAACCCTCGTTGACTCGACGAAACCCTCTCCTACTCAACCAGTGGTTCCACCATGCGATCAGTGTGGCTTATGGTTGGAAAGATACTACCTAGATGTGTCGATATTGCAATCCAGAATTCATGCTCTGGAGGATCAGGTGGAAAAACTCACCAGTCATAATACAAAGATGCAACCCACTGACAAGAAACAATGAACACCAGGTTCAATTCTGTTTAAAAATGTTGAGTCAGCTACAACAATCATCAATTCGAAATTGGCATAGCCAGAGCAACCTCGCTGGTATGACTTTCACCCATTTATATGACATATTCATAAACTCGGTGTACATCTTTGACTTGCTCTGTCACACAAGCATGCACTGTTGTATATAATTTTGTTTATATAAATTAATTTTCGTTATCGTTAAAGTTTTAATTAGATTTGGTGTTGATTCTATTAATCATAATATGGATTCGATTTTTTTAAATCGGTTGCAATTGAATGTTCTGTTGCATCTATTATAGACAAGTTGTTTTGCATTTCAAATCTTGGAACATGATCTATGTTGCGATTCGAATTGGTTATGATACACATATGTAACGATGATTATCTTTTACGGTTTTATTTGAATATAACTTTGACCAGCTTGGATACGGTTTTGATCATGTTTAAAAAAAGGGTTTTGTTTTATATCATGAAGTAACACAAATCATAACAGTCATGCAAGTCCTGGCTAGTCAATTCGTTGTGGCCAATCGACCCTGTTCTCTTTTGAATTGGAATGACAATGGATATTCAGTTACGAATGGATTTGTAAAATGGATATGATCATGCCCAAAATGATGAGTTGTTCTATATTTAACTCAAACCCGATTTTATTTGACTGTTTCCCAGCTTATGGTTATCACAGCTGTTGTTGGATCTTGATTATGTAACACCCAACAATCAAAATCTATGTCCATTTTTGGTCAATACTGTTACGCATGTTTCGTTTTCAATATATCGTAACAGCCTTCCATATTGGAATTCGATCACAACAGAATGAATCTTATGCATAATCTCTATAGCCTGCCTATTTTTACTGTTGATTGAAACGACATGAACTTTATGTATATTGTTACAGCTGTAACAAATCTATTTTGTGTTCAATGGTATCAATTATAATTATGTTGTGGCAAATCATATATTATATGATTACGATCCTGTTCGATTATGGTTGTAGTAATTACGATTACATCGTATCCAATATGATTTGATTCACTTCTTAATTTCGTTTGATATGAAACAGGCCTGTCAAGGTTTGACCATGTTTTATGGTAACTGAAAACAAAGCATTCTTTACTCTGTTCCGATTGTATTCATTTTTGATATTTTTTTATTTGAATGATAATTTCAATTGAATCATTAGTAATTCGTTTTTAATGATTATTAAAATATGATTGGTTTTGATTCCATTTGATTTCTATCTGGTCCTGTTTGCTCTTTTTGACTAGCTACAAAATCAGATGATTCTGTAGCTAAGTCTATAGAATCAATTTTTTATTGTTTTCTTAATGAAATATCTTTCTAATTTGATATTTGTGTTCTATTGCAGGTAAATCCGAATTGGCAGTAGATATGATGAGCAGTTAGGGGATGTTTCACAGATTTC
>JZKD02S1967777.1:428982-440968 GCA_000966675.3 Picea glauca | reverse complement strand
TAAAGATAATTATCCTGTCCCTCCCATGGAACATATTCTTCAACAAGTATCTGGTTCCGAGAGGCTATCTTTACTAGATGGTTTCTCTGGATACAACCAAGTCTTGATGTCTCCGCCAGACCAACTGAAAACTACCTTCCGTACCCCATGGGGCACTTATGCGTATCGCAAAATGCCCTTTGGATTGATTAACGCCAGTGCTACTTTTCAAAGAGAAATGGACATTGCTTTTAGAGGCTTAATAAATCACTCTGTAGTAGTCTACTTAGATGATGTGACCGTTTACTCTAAAAACAAAAATGATCATCTAGCTCACTTGCGAGCCGTTCTGCTACAATGTCGCAAATACGACATCTCTCTGAACCCCAAGAAGTCCATCTTTGTAGTAGAACAAGGTAAACTACTAGGATTCATTGTGTCTAGTGATGGAATGATTATTGACCCCGAGAGGACCCAAGTCATCGCTAAACTTCCCCCACCTACATCCAAAAAATCCATGTAGTCTTTCCTAGGCCAGATTAATTTCGTGAGAAGATTTGTCCCTAGTTTCTCCGAAGTGGTCAGGCCTCTCCAGAACCTGATTAAGAAAGACACCCAATATCGTTGGGGAACCACTGAAAACCAAGCTTTCAACACTATAAAGAAGGCGATAATAGAAGCTCCGTCTCTCATGAGCCCTGATTTCTCTCAAGATTTTACACTCTATACTTTCGCCTATGATCGTTCCTATGCCACAGTATTAACTCAAAAGAATGCCGAAAACAACGAAGTACCCATCGCCTTTATGAGCTATGCTTTCAAAGGCGTTGAGCTTAACTATCCAGCGGTCGATCGGCAAGCCTACATTGTCTTCAAGGCAGTTAATCATTTCCAGTCTTATCTTTTGAAGCCAAGGACGAAGGTCATTGTCCCCTACCCTGCTGTAAGGAATTTGTTAGTACAAAAAGAGTTAGGAGAGAAAAGAGCTAACTGGGTCACCTCCTTGCAGGAGTATGACTTAGAAATCACTCCAGCTCAAATCGTGAGAGGCCAAGGGTTGTGTAAGTTGGTAGTTGATTCAGAAACTGAACACCAAGAAGATAGTGATACGTCAGACCTAGAACACCGCGATCAGAGTTTGATTTGTTGTACACAAAACCTCGTAAGTCCTTGGTACGATGATATTAGACACTATCTTCAACATGGATCAGCACCCCGTCACCTTGACCCTGCCAAGAGAAGATATTTGACACTAAAGTCTGTCTCCTTTCATCTAGTAAATGGTATACTGTTTCATCATAATTTTGATGGCGTACTGATGCGTTGTCTTGAAAAAGATGAAGCAGAAAAAGTCTGACTTGAGTTACATGCAGGAGAAGCTGGTGGTCACTTCGGTGGTGATACAACTGCTCATAAGGTTTTGAGAGTCGGTTACTACTGGCCAACACTTTTTAGGGATGCCCACGCCTTGTGCCGTAACTGTATCATTTGTCAGAAAGCGTCAGGGCAATTGCAAAAACCAGCCTTCCCCTTGCAACCCGTTTCAGTCGATTCTCCTTTCCAACAATGGGGCCTTGATATCATTGGTCCTATTAACCCTCCATCCTCACAACAACACAAATATATTTTGACAGCCACTGATTACTTTACTCGATGGTCTGAAGCCTTCGTGCTAAGAACTGTTAACACAAGTCAGGTGATCGCTTTTCTAAACTCGAATATCATCACCCGTTTTGGTATCCCTGATTGTCTAGTCTTTGATAACGCTTCATACTTTTCCTCTCTTGAAATGAGTGAGTTCGCCTTAGAAAAGGGAATAAAGCTGAAGTATTTTGCGAGTTACTACCCCCAGGGTAACGACTTAGCAGAATCAACAAACAAGAACTTGATCAAGATTATCAAGAGAACCGTGGCTGAAAATCACAAGAATTGGCACAACGCACTGCTTAATGCACTATGGGCTGATAGAGTAACACCCAAAGCCACTATAGGTAATTCCCCCTTTTTTCTCGTTTATGGCAGAGAAGCCATTCTACCACCTCATATTCTTCTTCCTTCACTTCAATTGTCACAAAAATCTCAAGAAGAAGAATGTCCCCCTTTAGAAAGTCGTATTAACACTTTGATGAAGTTAGAAGAAGTAATAACCCAAGCTAAGCATAAACTAGATCAACATCAACAACTGATTAAAAGCTGGTTTGATTCTAATTCTGCTTCTGATAGAAATTTTGAAGTAGGTGATCTCGTCTTAAAGTGGGACAAACTGCACGAAGGGAAGGGTGAACACACTAAATTTCAAAATTTGTGGCTTGGGCCATTTCTGATCGCTGAAAAGTTGGGTCCTAGTTCCTTTCGTTTTCAAAATCTTGAAGGGCAACTTGACACCTACCCGGTGAATGGCCAAGCCCTGAAAAGATACTTTTCTTGATTTTTATCTTTGTATATTATGTAAATATTTATTTTGTTTGCATTATTTTCGTTTTATTTCTATTTTTGATTTCGATTTGAATGATCAGTTTTGTGTGTTTTCAAACATAAGCATGCATGTGTACTGATCCATTCAGACAAAGACCATAAGAAAATCTCTTTGCTGAAATAACTTATGAAAGATTGTACAAACATCAGTGATATGTTTCTGAAAATGATATTGGAAAATGTTGTTTGAAAGAAGTTTACTAATTTCTATCTCTGAGTGAAGCTTGACATGATCATCTTTATCTTTTCACGTTGTCCCTTTTCCGTAAAGGAATGACTCAAAAGTATGTCTCCCCGTCACATCAAGTTGTTTTAGAAAAAAAAACATTTCTGGAGCTGAATAAAGGACAGTATAAAAATTTCTGATGAGGTCTGAAAAATATGATAAAATATTAAAGATTTTTTCAGCGTCACCCCGCTCAGCTATCTATAAAAGAAAAACAAAATAAAAACATTAATAAGAGCTGTGGGAAGTGTCTGTAAACCCGCCGGGATATTGAACAGGTCCGTTGGCAGCGGGTAAATGCAAACATGGCGCCAAGACAACTTCGTCGGGGTACTGAACAGGCCTGCTGGTAGCGAAGCAATGTCGGGTAAATGAAAATCTGTAAAATTATAAAGAAACCTATTTGAAAAGTCCTTTATTCTAATCTAGAACTTCTTGTCAGGATACAGACGCCCGAGTGGGTTAAATGGAAACCCTGTGGAGGCTATGGATGCCTGCTGGAAGCAGTGGCCATGCCAACAGTATTGAAGATTTTATCATAAAAATCATGACTTGCTGACCTTAAGACTGTTATTGGTTTGCGTCTTTTGAAACATCGTTGAAAAATATAGTAAATGATGATGTTGGTACGATTTTCTGGTTGTTGTTTTAAGTCGTATTTTCTCTTTGCTGTCTTGATCTGAATTTCTTTTGATAGAGATAACTGCTTCTCCCAGTGTGTCTCCATTGTTGGCAGCCAATTAAATTTTTTCAATTTCCCTAAAAGTTGCCTACACCTATGTCTCTTGAACTTCAAATTTCTGTCGCATTTTGCGAACAGAAGACATTTTTATTTTTGTGCGACATTTGCAAATTGGCTTCGATTTAGTTTTCACGACTGAAAGCATGAAAACTCCTCCATCGTTATTTGGACTGTCATCATCTTCTCATTGATATTCCGAAAGGCACTTACCTTTGGTTTGCTATTAAGCGGCTGGAGTGGTTCTCTTTCAATTTTGATTAATAAGACTTTGAGCATATTAAGTTATGGGTTATATTTGATTTCATAAGGATCGTGTTTGATCTAGTTTTATGTGATGCGATCCTTATTTTCATAAACCTTTGACTTGTCGATTTTATAAAACCTTGATTATATATTATGTTATGAGCGCATGATCAACATATGAGTTTCGATTTCATGTTGAATGGCAAAGGTTTGGAGTTATGAAATCACGATCGGGTAAACTTTTGGTTTGATTTGATGGTCTGAACTTATGCGATGGCATGATTGGATAAACATTTAACTTTGGGTTTTGATTTTATGATTTGGATCATTACTTGGCGTATGTTTGTTTTATGGGTTTTGGTGTATTGTTTGAGTTATGCAACGACGCATTGATATAATATATGGTATGGAAATTTAATACAATGATTCACCGCCCAAATTGTCAGGTTGGCCGATTCATATGGTTTAAACGATATTATGGTGGATTGAACAGCACTGTACTGTGCCATTATTATCCTGCATGGTGGTGGTAATCCCACCACCTTCGCACGCATACAATTAATCCATTCCCCTTTGAGCACTGCAACTGTTAACCGTAGATATTTTCGACCCTGTGTATTGTATTTCTTAATTCAAACCCTACTATGCACAAAAGCCATGGCTCTAGTCATCAGCGCCGAGCCCAACGGTTGCCAAGCATTGCTGATGTTCGATGGCGCTTATAGCGACCTGGAGAAGTTCAAATGGCTCCCGTTCATAAGAAAATTTGATGGTTATAACCCTAGCGTGGCTCGACAATTTGCGTTAACCTTCGATGGCTGCCGAGCCAAGGTTGGGGATGTGCAACTGGAAATTAATGAACAATTTCTTAGCTCGGCAACCAGTCTGCCTGCTACGGGATAGAAGTGGTCGAAAAATTGCAAGGTGGAAGATGTCCCATGGACATTGCTCTTCCAATATCGAATGGTGAACTCCTGCGATAAAGGTTTGCCTGCAAATATGTTAAAACAACGATGGCATGACCTGCTAATGATAACCAAGTAATTCATTACTTGCGAGGGCAGGTACAGGTTCATTTTCTTGTATCACCTTCGTCTATTGATGGTTTTTATAGGCTACGAGCTTAATATGCCTCACTACCTTCATAGAAGTCTGTTTAATATGGCTAAGAGGTACAAACACAGCTAGGCCAATACTAACCTCTTCCATTATGGGTTAATTAAAATGATTATGGTTTATGAGTTGGGGTTACGTCGTGACTATTGGGGTGATTTTCTCAGTCGGAATAACTTTGAGGACTCGATCCCACCACAGGTTGATAAACCTGTGGTGAGAGAAAGCAAGCATACCCCCCCTGTGCCTTACAATGTTTTTCTACCCAAACCTCTACCCGACTCACCTATGAACTTGCCCATGTCTATGACCAAACAGGTCGAAATTGCTAAACCCGCAGCCAAAAAGCCTAAAGCTAAACCTAATGCAAATGCTAAAGGCAAGAAAAACGCCCGATTAATCTCTCGCATGGAAAGAAATAAACCCAAAAATTCCTTTTAATCCTGAGCCTATCATGGTCAACGAAGATTCCGACTCAGAGATTGAACGTTTCCTTGCAAATGAGTATCCCTACTCAGAAGGACTGTGTGACAAACCCTCATACGACTTTGTCAAAAACCTATCGCCCTGTTTGCAGAATGATCCCAATTTCCCAGGCATTGAAATGCCTCGTGGAACCCTCGGTGACTCGATGAAACCCTCTCCTTCTCAACCAGCTGTTCCACCATGCGATCAGTGTGGCTTATGGTTGGAAAGATACTACCTAGATGTGTCAATATTGCAATCCAGAATTCATGCTCTGGAGGATCAGGTGGAAAAACTCACCAGTCATAATACAAAGCTGCAACCCACTGACAAGAAACAACGAACAAGAGGTTCAATTCTATTTAAAAACATTGAGTCAGCTACAACAATCGTCAATTCAAAATTGGCATAGCCAAAGCAACCTCGCTGGTATGACTTTCACCCATTTATATGACATATTCATAAACTCGTTGTACATCTTTGACTTGCTCTGTCACACAAGCATGCACTGTTGTATATAATTTTGTTTAGATAAATTAATTTTCATTATCGTTAAAGTTTTAATTAGATTTGGTGTTGATTCTATTAATCATAATATGGATTCGATTGTTTTAAATCGGTTGCAATTGAATGTTCTGTTGCATCTATTATAGACAAGCTGTTTTGCATTTCAAATCTTGGAACATGATCTATGTTGCGATCCGAATTGGTTATGATACACATATGTAATGATGATTATCTTTTATGGTTTTATTTGAATATAACTTTGACCAGCTTGGATACGGTTTTGATCATGTTTAAAAAAAGGGTTTTGTTTTATATCATGAAGTAACACAAATCGTAACAGTCATGCAAGTCCTGGCCAGTCAATTCGTTGTGGCCAATCGACCCTGTTCTCTTTTGAATTGGAATGACAATGGATATTTAGTTACGAATGGATTTGTAAAACGGATATGATCATGCCCAAAATGATGAGTTGTTCTATATTTGACTCAAACCCGATTTTATTTGACTGCTGCCCAGCTTATGGTTATCACAGCTGTTGTTGGATCTTGATTATGTAACACCCAACAATCAAAATCTATGTCCATTTTTGGTCAATACTGTTACGCATGTTTCGTTTTCAATATATCGTAACAGCCTTCCATATTGGAATTGGATCACAATAGAATGAATCTTATGCATAATCTCTACAACCTGCCTATCTTTATTGTTGATTGAAATAACATGAACTTTATGTATATTGTTACAGCTGTAACAAATCTATTTTGTGTTCAATGGTATCGATTATAATTATGTTGTGGCAAATCATATCTTATATGATTACGATCCTATTCGATTATGGTTGTAATAATTACGATTACATCGTATCTCATATGATTTGATTCACTTCTTAATTTCGTTTGATACGAAACAAGCCTGTCAAGGTTTGACCATGTTTTATGGTAGCTGAAAACAGAGCATTCTTTACTCTGTTCCGATTGTATTCATTTTTGATATTTTTTTATTTGAATGATAATTTCAATTGAATCATTAGTAATTCCTTTTTAATGATTATTAAAATATGATTGGTTTTGATTCCATTTGATTTCTATCTGGTCCTGTTTGCTATTTTTGACTAGCTACAGAATCAGATGATTCTGTAGCTAAGTCTATAGAATCAATTTTTTATTGTTTTCTTAATGAAATATCTTTCTAATTTGATATTTGTGTTCTATTGCAGGTAAATCCGAATTGGGAGTAGATATGATGAGCAGTTAGGGGATGTTTCACAGATTTCACTTGCATTTTATTTGCTTAGTTTAGAAGATTTTTTGGGATTTTTCCCAGATTATGTATTTCATTTTTGATATTATCCACAAGAATGTTTTACCTTGTGAAGAGACCTATATATACTTATGATTTTTGTAATAATCATCATCCTCATTCATGGGAGAACAAGGATATGGATTTCTATTACAGACTAGAGCAGAATTGATGTTTTGTCATAGCTTTAGCTTCTCAATATATCAACGTTTTGTTTCAAGTTTTGTATATCACTTTGCTTATGGTTTGTGACTGCTTTAGCTATCTAAATCAAATGCAAATGATATAATCTTGATCATTGTTATCCATATCTTGTTTCTTCCAGATAGATAAAAGACATAACAATTGTTAATTCATTTTGTGAATGATAGTTTTGTCTTCTTCATAAATTGGATTGTTATATATAAGTTTTCTGCATAACAGGTTTTCCTTATTGCAAGAATTTAGAATCATAAGATTGTTATGATTTTCGTTTATGTCTTGTTTGTCCTATAAAATACTTCAAGGAGAAGCATAGCTGATCGTTTACGAAAAGATTAAGGGCTAAACGGTGCGAGTTTCCCTCCTCCAACCAGCTTAAGAAGTTATCATACATAGGGCAGACTTGGAGCGTTTCCAGGTCAATTAGTACATTGTTTACTGTTTTTATTAAGTAGTTTAATATAGATAGTAGTTTAATTAGATTTATATTAGATTTTTTAATTTCAGTGAATATATTAGATTGTTTAATTTCAGTAATGTTAATTTCTTTTCATAAAATATAAAAATAAAAAAAGGGATTCTTGGTTGTCTTAGGGCAGGAAATACATGAGTTTTGCAGGTTTTAATTAAATCTGGTTATTGTTTATAGTGTATATTTTTGAATAAGTAATATTAAGGCTGATAATTAGATAGTTGATTTGAGTTATTATAATAGTAATTAGTAGACTGTATATAATAGTTAGAGTAGTTTACATTTAGTTTTAGCTTAATTTAGTAGTTTGTTTTAATTAGATTAGTGTATTAGTTAATTTTAGTTAGTTTAGTTTAGTTTGTTTTATTTGTTTTGTTTAGATTACTTAGCTCAGATCAATTTTCTCTTTGGTTTTCATAGAAGACCTTAGAGCGGCCAACGGAGTCGTTAAACTCGTCAGGGTGGTCCATTCCAAACGGCTTGGGTTATTTAGACAACCCCGGACCAGTTCCACTCTCCCAGTTGACGGATGGTCAATTTCCCCCGTCAACAAGTTGTTATGACCCTTTGTACCAACACATGTAGATCACACTTGAAAAAACTAAACACTCTTGCATAAATTGAAATTCACACTTGTAGGAATTCAAACATTATTTGCAGAAATTTAAATTACTCTTGCGGAAATTGAAACACTTTTTGCAGAAATTGAAATTCACACTTACCTAGTTGGTAGGGAGAACATGAGGAGTCTCCACTCAAGTAGCTTCTATGACTCCTTACCAACACATCTATATCACACTTTCATGAATTGAAATGAAAAAGAAACTGATACCTCAATCCATCGTGCTTCCCCGACAATGATGCCAAAATGATGGGCTCTAAAGATGTACTAAAAACAACTTCTATGC
The DNA here is from genome assembly GCA_000966675.3 of Picea glauca. Classification (NCBI taxonomy): domain Eukaryota; kingdom Viridiplantae; phylum Streptophyta; class Pinopsida; order Pinales; family Pinaceae; genus Picea; species Picea glauca. The sequence goes on along the minus strand of JZKD02S1967777.1, from coordinate 432,338 downwards.
ATCAACCGAAGGTATGCGCTGGCACAAGCATTTTACTTGTTGCCTATGTAGGTTATTACCTTCCATTTTCAATACCTCATCCCCCAAAGATGCAACACCTGCAAAAGGAACAACAATTGTAAAGGGAATGACAGTTGTTCTGTTCAAATGAATGACACTTCCTGTAAAGGCAACAACAATCGTAACAAAGGAACGATCGCCGTTACATTGGGCTGAATTAGTGTTGTATTAATTGCATTGTAGTACATTCCCAACTATATAATTTGTCAATCTGAGGTTCTAAACTTACGAATCACATGCAAAGTATATGCAGGATTGAAGCAGGACTAATCTAAACTAATGTTTAAGCTACAGCTGAAATTGAATCATTAATATAATGCATAAACTTGAAACAAACGAATTGGAATTGAATTGCGTAAATGAAATTAATCTAGGAATGGAGAACTGCATGAAGGAAAAGAAATACAACATGTGAAGAGTTGAATGACACAACAACATATGTGAGCTCACACCAATGAATCAATCTTACATTACAATAATCAAATTAAACTTCATAACAGAATAATGAAAGCATGGAAACCAAAACTATGAATCAAAGCTAAGAATCCCTTTTTTTCCCAATTACAAATATAGGACTAATCCATATTTCTACTTGAATCCTAATGACTACTACTAAATGAATATTGATGACTACTCTTAATGAATCCCTCATGAAGAGAGAACACTCTATTTTATAAATGAGAGCCTTGAATATAAGATAACCATCTCATAATTACAGATCCACTTTTCTCTCAACCAATTTTCCATTATTACAAAATATAATCCCTTCAAATCCTCACACATATCTCTCATATATATTGGATAAGATATGCCAACCAAATGTCCATGATCTTCTCCTTGGAATAGGCTTGAATTATCTCCTCAAATCTTGAAATGGTGGAGGAAGTATTCGAGAATTCCTTTTGAATTAATCCTTCACATATTCCTACACATTACAAAGCTCACACATTTTTTAGATATATATGAAAACATGTCGATTTTCTAATATTTAATCACAAATTCCCTTTTAATACTAAAATGAATAAAGTGGAAAACAATAAGGTGAAACCCAAATATATGATATAATGAAAAGTTAATGGGGTGATGAAATGTGAAGAATGATGAATGGAAAGGTGGATAAAAATATGACATTTTTGAGCCCCAACAATGACCTGTTTGAATAAATTTTCATGGAACAACCTCTTGGTTTTGTGACAGATTCTCACCTGTTTTTTCAACTTCATAAGTCTCTTTATGGTTTGAAGAAATCTCCTAGAGCTTGGTCTTCTAAGATGGATAGTTTATTTCTTCGACTTGATTTCAAACATTGTGAATTTGATCATAGCCTATATGTAATCCATACTCATGGAAACACCTTGATTAATTTTTTATATGTTGATGACCTTGTCATAACTAGAAAAAATGTTGATCTTATTCTTAGATTGAAGAAACAACTTGTTGACTCCTTTGATACGACAGATCTTGGTATTCTACATTATTATTTGGGTCTTCAAGTATTACCATGGTCTGATGGTTTTTTTATTTCTCAATCTAAATATGTAATGGATCAATTGACATGTTTTAAGATGGTAGATTGTAAGCCCTATGCTACTACTTTTCAATATGGAGTTAAGTTGAGAAAAACTTGTCAAACTCCCAAATTCGATGCTACCCTCTATTAAAAAATGGTTGGAAGTCTCATTTTTCTTACTCAAATAGACCCGACATTTCCACTTTTGTTAGTGTGGTTTCTTGTTTTATGTAGGATCATAGAGAAATCCACTAGAAGGAATTCAAAAGGTTTTTTCTATATCTAAACGATGCCACTCGTCTTGGTATCAAGTATTGTCGAAGTTTAGATTCATTGGTCAACTTCACCGACTCTGAATGGGTGGGAGACAATGATGATAAAAAGTCCACTTCTATATATCGATTTCACTTCATCACTGAAACATTGGTTTGGTCGTGCAAGAAACATAAGGTAATATCATTTTCAAATACAAAAGAATAATATCATGGCGCCATTCATACAGGTACAGAGGTCGTATGGATTTACCAAATATTGGATGAACTTGGATTTCTTGTATACACCTAGACTACACGTTACTATGATAATCAAAGTGTCATTCAAGTTGTCGGCAACCCTGTTGCACATAGTAAGATGAAATATGTTGAGCTTCGTACTCACTATTTTAGATAGTTGGTGTTGGAATTATTGGTTGTGTGTTGTCATTGATGGAAACATGAGTCAAACATGTACAATGGTCAGAGGAAAAGGAATACCACCTTGGGGCAGAGGAAGATCATCTTGGGACTGAAGAAATTCGTGATCAGTGTTAATCACGATAGGATCAACAATGATCCTATGTTCCTAAATCTCAAGAGAGATAGTAGGGATATTCTACAAAGAATACACACATAGAATCAGAGCATGCAATGCCAAGGTATTTTGGAAAGGATGAAGGAAAACTCATAAGGGAAAGCACATTGTAGAAGTGCTATTGGGATTTAAATCCCCATAGTAAAAACTCCAAAATAATCAAGGGAGAATCTTGTCCATTGATGTAGTTCTCGGGAAAATCCTAGATCATCAGATCACACAGAAGCCAGAGCCTACACAGAAGAATTCCTTGTAAAGGATCAAGTAACAAAAATCACTAGATTAGTTTAGTATCTATTATGATCGCCAGATAGAATCAAGTGGAAGGACAATATAAGAGGACCCCATAAGACACAAAGTCTTTAAACCTCTAAAGTCATGAAATAAACATTGATCATCAAATATCGTGGAGAAAATTCGGGACAATTCTTAGTCGTTGGATCAAGCAGGAGATAGAAATCTTTGGTACTCCAGAGCTTCACCACTTCGACGATTATTGGAAACAAGTAAGAATCCATGAAATCTTGAAGTCACGGAATAATGCCTATCGTCGATTAGGAAGGAGCTTCATATGGTTTCCCAAACGTTAGATCAAGATTTTATCTAGAGTTAAGCAATGATCGTTGATCTGGAATGGAAATGTTAAACCATTAGATCACACTAAAGGAAAGAAGGTGTTCAACTCCAACGCTAATCACTCTGGTGAAAAGAATTTTGACACATGTAAGTTTACACAAAGTATCAAAGGTCTAAGTCATGAATTAACATTTGGTCGTTCATCTAATATCCCTACGGGTGAGTTCTGTTGGCGGGTGAAACTGTCCATCCGTCAACTGGGAGAGTGGAACCGGTCTGGGGTTGTCTAAATAACCCAAGCCATTTGGAATGGACCACCCTGACGAGTTTAACGGCTCCGTTGGCCGCTCTAAGGTCTCCT
>JZKD02S1967777.1:393477-413877 GCA_000966675.3 Picea glauca | reverse complement strand
ATATATATATATATATATATATATATATATATATAATGGATTGAATGGAAGTTCATTCTATCATGTTGGTGCATGTTTACAAGTTGAGTCTTGTTATGAGGGTTGGATTCCTCATTTCTCAGTTGGATATGAGAACTACAAGATGGTTGTTTTATCGGAGAGTTGGATCTCTCATATTCAATTGAAGTTGAATATATTAAAAGATTGATTTTATTTGTATTCATTCAAGTTAAATAAACAAAAGAAATATATTTTATCTACCTCATATAGTTTGTGTTATACATGTTTATGAATTATTAATTGATATGAATATATCTTATTTAATTAATTCAGTTAATCTATGAGAGTTTGAAAAAAATTTCATTTTTCCAGAACTTAGTTACCCCCCCCCCCCCTCTTAGTATTTTCAGCAATTGGTATCATAGAAGGTGGCTTTAGCACAATTTAAACAATTGAAGGTAGATTCTGAAGAAATGGGTGGACAAGTGGCTCTCTCCACAAATGAAGCTCCCTTATTTGATGGAACAGACTATTCTTCATGGAGGGGAATAATGAAATGGTATCTAAAGTCAAGAGGATATGGTGTTTGGGATTCAGTAGTATTTAAACCTTGGTACTCAACTACCTCAAAGAACAAAACTAAAAATACAAAAGAAGCAAAGAAAAATAATTCAATAGCATTAAAGGAAATCCAGAATGGACTGTCAGACCAAGTCAAAAAAAATATTGGACATTGCACCTCTGCTAAAGTCTTACGACTCCAACTAGAGAATTCTTATCAAAATAAAGAACAAAATAAAGAAATGGAGAATTCCAAACAAATTATAGAACAAAACAAAGAAACATAGAAGTCCAATCAGATTAAAGAACAAAACTCAGAAATGGAGAAATCAAATCAAATTCAAGAACAAAATACATATAAAGAGAATTCTGATCAGAATAAATAAAAAAACACCGAAGATGACAATTCCATCAAATAATTGATGCAAACCCCAGTCATCAAAAAATAATTCTACTACATCAAGGAATTGATGAATACCTCAATATTCACTAAAGAAAAACTATTAGAATTTAAGACTGATGTTATAACTACATTTGTAGTGATTAGTATGGAACTAGGGAATGGTCTATATATTGAAGTTACTAAGAATGTTCTTGACAAGCTTGAATAAACAATTATGCACACTTTTGAAGAGTTGGATAAACTACAAAAGAAATATATGTTTCTACTACAACAGTTAGATCAATCTAACCATGAAGAGCATGAATAAAAGATTCATCTATAAGACAAAGAAGAAGAAATCAAAAGATTGAAGACCGATGTTTCTAATCTAATGGAATAAATTAAATAATTAAAGACACATGACAATGAAAGAAAATAAGTACTAGAAGAGACAAAAGAAATTGTCATCTTTCTAAAAACTCAACTTGAAGAAACTAAGAAAAATGAAGAATCCCAAAAGATCCAATTAATTAAAAGAGAAGAATCATGTCACATATTGGAATTGGAAATAATTAACATCAAAAAAATAAATGAACGTACTAATGAAACTCTAATGACTCAAATTGAAGAAGCTAAGAAAAATGATGAAGCACATAAGAACCAATTAACTAAGAAGGAAGAATCATGCCACATGTTGTAATTGGAAGCCATCAACCTCAAAAGGATTCAGCTAGAAAACAAGGAAGAAATCAAAAGATTGAAGAATGAAGTTGTTGATATAACAAAAGATATAGAAGATTTAAAGACATATGAAAAAACTAGTAACTGCACATAATTCTTGGATGAAACATAAGGAATGGTAATCAATATAAAGAATCAAATTGAAGGATCCATGGAAAAAGAAGAAGCCTTGAAGATTCAATTGAATAAAAAGGAAGAAACATGTCAATGTTGGAAATGGAAGTTATCAACCTCAAAAAGAAGAATGAAAAGACAAAAGAAACTGTCAAATTTCAGAACACCTCATCTATCCTAGATAGGATCTGGAACAATCAAATACCAACTGATGACAAAATTGGTCTTGGATACAATAAGAAAGAAGAAGGTGGTAAATGGAGCACCATTCAAAATCACGATAAAGGATCATACTCCTCAAAATAAAAAGGTACAACAACAAACCTAAAACAAACCATGAACTTTGTCAAGGAAGGAAGCTATAAAAGTAGAAAACAAGAAACATATCAAAAGACAAACTTCTCATATCACAATAGACCCAAGTATGGAAACACCTTCAATGGTTATTTCTTTTCTTGTAATAGATTTGGTCACAAAGCATTGGAATGAAAGAGTCCTGAAAATAAAAATTTAGGAAGGTCCAATAACATAATAAGGTGTTGGAGATGCAATTATGTTGGACACATATCAAATTTTTGTCATACAATGAGATGTTACAACTATGATAGGTTTGGTCACAAATCCCAAAACTGCAGAAAATCAATAAGTCAAACCATGAGAAATAATTCATACAAGTCAAGAAGAAAATATAATGAATGTTGGAAGAAAAGAAGAAATGACAAATCTCAAAGGACAAATTTAGAAAATAAATATACAAAAAACAAAATATCTCATGAAAAGGTATGGAGAAGAAAATCTGAAATAGAAAGCAGGAAAGATGATCTGGCATCTGAAAATGAAGAAATTGATAACAAGAAAATGATGGGTGAAGTTCCTAATAAGAAATGTGAAATTCAGAGATTTGAATATGAAGTGGATCGGGAAAGGAGAATTCCTAAAGAAGAAGATGGCACAATACCAGATCTTAATGATATCATGCAAATCAAGAGTACATTAACCAATGAAAGAAAAATGAAAACAAAAAATCTCAAAGAAGAAAATGAAGAAGTATCACTTGCAAAGTACAATGATGATAATGATGAATTTTCAAATAGAATATCAACTAAAATAATTGAGCAATGAAAGTCTTGGAAGTTTTCCAATGTTATTTTCATGAACTACTAAATTTCCCCTCAACAAAAAATATGAATAAAAGGGAGGAGGAAGGATTTTACAGCACGATTTGGTATAAGTACTACAAAATACTTTTAAATTATGGTATGATCTAAACACAATGAGGAATTTCCAAAAGAATGAAAAATTGATGAAGAGGACTTAACAAACAATAGATGAAAGGATCAATTCAATCTTATTTTTAAGGGGGGAAAGTTGAAGTTAGTTTTTGCAGAGTCGAAGGACAGTGAATAAGATATTAAATTGGTTGAAGAATGGAAATTAAATTAATCCATATCTATCAATGGTATTCTTGTGAAATATAGTAATATCAACAAGAATAAAGAAACAAATCAAGAAGATTAGTAAGATTTACACCCTTTTTCTCTTAAGACAAAGGAGAAGACAGTAAAACTCTATGAAACAATAAAAAATTAGGGGGAGTATTTAATGTGGTCGTCAAATGAGGAAGTATTTGATTAGGTTTAAAGGAATTGATCACTACAAAAATTGGTATCAATAAGACTACCTATTTGAACAAAAAATCTCAATATATTGAGATAATAACTAGTACATTCACAGGGGGGGAATAGTAAAAGTTTAACTCTTTGTCATTGATGTCAAAGGGGGATAAAAAAAATAAAACAAATTTGGTATCAGTATTTGGTATAAGTAAAAGTTCAATCCTCCAAATGAGATCAGTAAGAAGGGGTGAAATTTTTATTTTTTTTTAGATATGTTTCCCTCAATGTGATGCAGACGCCCTATCTCTCTGAATGGTTGCACGACCTCCCAGTCGGGATATTTGACTCTGGAGCCGAAACAACTCTCCTAGTTTTGAACTGGAACATTTAATACCAGTTCCATAGGCCCTTGTCTATGTCTTTCCGACACAAACTAGCACTGTGTGTGAGCCTCCACTCCACGTTATCGCAGGCGTGACCATGAGCTTAACCCAAAAGGCATGTCATGTTTCACGACTTCGGAATTTTGGTTGAAACACTCCTCGACTCTTCTAGTCTCGAAACCCTGATGAGGGATAACAGAGGTTAGCTCCCCCCCTTCCCCAACTCATGTGCTCACACGCTCATGACCACAAGATTTACCACTCACGGTTTGTGATATCGAGCCCTTGCGATGCAAGGTGTCTGAATCCTCCAAGCCATGAACACCGAAATCATGATGATGCAAGATATACAAACCATATCAAGTCAGCATTTTACGTTTCATGACTTCACACTTCAAAAAGTTCTCTCACTCCTTCTCCCGGTTGTTGAAATCATGAAATACTCCCTTGCTACAGATCAATATCTCTAAGCCTCCAGAGATCTGACGATCCTGATCTTGTTGATATTTCACGGATTGAGAGTCTCGATATGTTGTTCCTTCACAATCCCAATTCTGGATTCCTCAAAGGAAATCAACGCCTCTTAGTCCCTCAAGATCTACAGGCCTGATCTTACCTTCATGAATCATGATTTCATGATTCAGAGTTTTGAGAGTCAAGGACCTCTCTCCTCCCAACTTGCGATATATGATATCACGAAATGGACCAACAATCCAGATCTATTGGGTATCAATGGCTCCTATCCATCTCGAGCTTTGAGAGTGATAAGGACTCGTCATTATCCTCCCCACAGCTTCACTTGATCGAATGGCTTGTGGCCATCAGTGGTCCCTCCACGAAGGTTCTCCACCATTCATTCAAGTCTTCATGGGTTTTCCCTCCTCTTTACATACGCAACATTAAATCTTACGCACTTGTATTGAATCAGATGACTGTTGATTCTCCACCATGATCCAATGGTTGATAACGCTCCTCCTAAGATTTTAATCTCTCAGACTTAGAAGGTTTTCTAAGTCCTCAAAGGTGTCAAACTTCGCTCCTCCTAGGAAATGGGATTCCTGGATCTCGATAACAATTATCCAAAGTGTTATTCCTCCTGAGATTTACCTTGTGCATAATTTGATTCCCCACACACTCCTTGTGTCTAAGGGATCTCGATAACTCATATCTAAGGGATTTCTCACAGAGAAATTCCTCCTGATCCCAGGCATTCCCTTTTGGCTCAATGCACACCTTGCAGAGCTTCAAACGAAGAGAAACAATTGAAACTGAAAAAAGAATTAGCATTCATAGTTCCATTCTCTCCTATGGAGATTAATTCACTTTCTCATAAAAAAAATAAATGACAGGAAATTGCAAACACTATTCACACACCATACAGTTGGATCAAATTTCCCTCTATTGTATTCACAAGTGCCAAAATGGCTACAAACATTCAAATTACAATAGCTTTGAAATCTTGGATTTTCCTGCTAACTTACAGTTCTCTTACTACTAACTTCCCCCTGTATTGAAGCTAAGCCTATCTAGGCGTACATAACCTCTATTTAACTCTGAGGGATTTTTAGGGTTTTGCCTTGCCTACTTATCTACTCTAAAACTTAATCTACTGGCTATCCTAGACCAGTCTCAATCCATATCCATAATGGAAACTCCTCTGTGTGAGATTTTCAAAATGTGCCTCAAAGGGTAAATTTAAACACTGGTTCAAGCGTGCCTCAAAAGGTAAATTCTGGTGCTAAGTTAAGGTGGATTAAAAATAAGTTGTAATGACCAGCGTCGATGTTCTGGAAGAACTCCCATGTGTTGAGTGGTCCTGCCTCTACACGCTTTCCAACGATGCTCTTACATCATACTCCCCTTGACAAACATTCACAGACTCTTGTCCATGAGATCCTGCACCGATTTCCCTTGCTTCTGGATAACAGATTCATTTTCCCAATTGGCATATTCGATTGGGTGTCCCTTCCATTTGACCAGATATTCATAATATGTCTTCCGTCTGGTCCTCTTGCCAATCCTCTGATCCATAATTTTCTCCATCTGTGTCTTTTCTTCCACATGCATCTATTTCTCCCACTGAATCTTTCCTTTATCTTCTAATCCCTCTGGGTCATCTTTCCTATAAGGATACAAGTTTGAAACATTGAATATGGGCGAAATTCCCACACCATCTGGTAGCTCAATCTCATAGGCATTTGCATCAAATTTACTCAAGATCTTACAAGGTCATATCTTCTTCATATTTAGCTTGTTATACGTTCCCCTATGGAATATTTCCTTCCCTAGATGTGCCAAAACCTGATCTCCTACTTCAAATTGAAGTTCCCTACGATGTTGATCAGCTTTGTGCTTGTAATTCTAGCTAGAACTCTACAACTGTTTTATGATCTGACCATGAAGTTTATGTATTTCAGCGGAAAAATCTTCCGCTCCAGCACTCCTGATCTCCCCCTGTTCTAAGTCTCTCAACTCATAGACTCCCATGGGTTGCATTCCATACAATATTTGGAATGGGATCCTTCCAATGCTCTATATTGGTGAGTCATTGTATGCAAACTTTCCTTGTGGCAGAATCTGATCCCACTAATTATGATGCTCAGTGACTAAACTCCTCAATAAATTTCCTAAACTTATGTTAACCACCTCAATTTTCCCATATGTTTGAGGGTGATAAGTTGAGTTGAAGGAAAAATCTGTCCCCAATTTCTTCCACAGTGTCCTCCAAAAGTGACCAACAAATTTTGTGTCTCTATCTGAGACAATGCTTTTGGGTAGGCCGTGAAGTCTCACAACTTCCTTGAAAAAAAAAATTGCAACATGTGTTGCATCACTAGTCTTCTAGCATGGGATGAAATGTTCCATCTTTGTGTTCTTGGAATCAAATCCACTACCACAAATATGGAATCAAATCCCCTTTGTGTTCTTGGCAATCCCAACACAAAATCCATGCTTATTGCATCCCAAGGCCTCTCTGGTATTGGAAATGGGTGATATAATCCAGTGTTCTATCTTTTCCCCTTTTCATGTTGGTAGATTTTACATCTATTCACAAACTTTATCACCTTTGTTCTCATACCTGGCCAATAGTATGAACTTCTCAACTGTGCAAATGTTTTATCATGGCTGAAATTTCCAACCAATCCTCCACTATGCTTTTCCTTTAGAATATTATCCCTCATTGAGCATCTTGGTATGCACAACTGATTTCCTCTGAACAACATTCCTTCCTGAATCATGTAATCTGTCCATTGACTTCTATCTCTCAGCATAGGGTTTGTACATGCTTCATATGCTTCCTTGAAGTCTATATCATCACAATACATATCCTTAAGGTGTTCAAAACCCAAGGTCTTCACCTGGAATTCCTGTAGAATTAGACACCTCTTGCTTAATGCATCAACAACCTTGTTAGCATTCCCGACAATATGTTTTATTACAAAAGTAAAAAATTTCATAAATTCAACCCATTTTTCATGCCTCTGATTCAATTTTTCTTGTTTGGTTATGAATTATAAGGCTTGGTTATCTCTATACAAGAAAAATGCTTGTGGGACAAGATAATGCCTCTATTTCTCCAAGGCTTGAATTATGGAATAAAACTCCTTGTCATATGTGGAGTATTTCCTCTTAGTCTCATTTAACTTCTCACTGAAATAGGCAACAGGTTTGCTATCCTAACTCAAAACTGCTCCTATTGCAACTCCACTTGCATCACATCTTACCTGAAATGTCTTTTCAAAATTCGGCAAGACCAGAATTGGTCATTCGATTATCTTCTCCTTCAATATATTGAAGATCCTTTCAACCTCCTATGTCCATTTGAATGAATTGCGACTTTTCTTCACTGTATCCATCATTGGTGCACAAATCCCATTGAAGTCTCTAATGGACTTCCTATAGAAACTCACCAATCCATGAAATCTCCTTACCTTGAACATGTTCCTTGGTGATGACCATTCTCTGATCACTTTCACCTTCTCCGGATCCATCTTCAGTTCATTCAAAGAGATCACAAAACCTAAATAAATGAGTTATGTTTTCATAAAAGAGGACTTATTCAGATTTATTAGCAACTTCTCCTATTGTATCCCCCTCATCACTGGCGTTAGGTGCCTCAAATGCTCCTCTTTAGTCTTTCTAAAGACTAGTATATCATCCAGATAAACAACCACGAATTTGCCAATGAAATCTTTCAGAATTTCATTCATCATACTCATAAAAGTGCTTGAGGATTTTGTTAAGACAAATGGCATAACAAGCCACTCATATAGACCCTCATTTTTCTTAAAGGTTGTTTTCCATTCATCACCTTCTCTCATATTCATCTGGTGATATCCACTTAAGTCGATATGATGAATGATACTCCTGATGGGTGGTAATGAGTTTGGAAACTGATCCACCACTATGTCAACAAAATTATCCAATAGAACCTGAACTTCCTTAGGAAAATCATCCATCGATGTACTTGTAAGGATAACTTTGGGTTTCCTCACCACAACAAACTGCATCTCATGTTCTTCCTTGAATTCTTTCAGGAGTTCCTTCCCACTCATGAGAAGTATGCTTGTGTTGGCTTCTTCTTTCACTCTCTTCTCCTCTATTGGAAGCAACATATGTGCTCTACCATTCTTCTCCAATGTATATGTATTTTTCCTCCCATCATGAATGACATTTATGTCAAACTGCCACGGTCTTCCCAGTAGAATATGGCATACGTCCATGGAAATTACATCATCTTTATAACCTTCTATCTTATTTTCTACCAAGAATTGTTTAGTAATTATTACTTGGTGTCCTTTCTGCAACCATGAGACTTTGTATGGCTTTGGGTATGCAGTTGTCTTCAACTCCAATTTCTCCACCATCTCTGTGGATACTAGGTTTTTAGTGCTTCCACTGTCAATGATCACCTTGCATACTTTGTCCTTAGTCTTTCAAGTTGTCCTGAAGAGATTGTTTCTCTACACTGGCTTTTCAATTTCTGCCTCTGGTTTTAAGAGATTGTTTCTCAACATCAGGGATGCTCCATCCTCTACTCCTTCTACTTCAATATCTCTTCGTTGTGATTCTGAAATGTGATCTTCTCCTCCTTCCTTCTTCTTCTTGAGACATTCCCATGACATGTGCCATGTCTTTACACAGGCATAGCACCATATTCCTCTACTGCCTCTTCCACTAGAAGGGTTTCTTCCTCCATCCTTTCTTCCTTTGGAAATTCCTCCTCGTTCCAAGTGATGGTGTGGTTTTTCAACTTCATCCTTAGGTTTGTTCACTTTGTCATGGGTAAATCCTTTTTTTTTGGTTGGGATCGAGCTTTTACCTCTTCCTCATTGGCTTTGTTTCCTGGCCAACTTCTCCTCTACCTTCAGTGTAAACTGGTAAGAATCCTCCATGGTTCTAACTGAAATCATGTTGAGCTCATCCTAGATTTTGTATCTTACGCCATTTATATATCTGAGGAATTTTTCTTCATCTCTCTCCCTTTTACCAGTTTTGATTTTCAGCCTATAGAACTCCTTGGTATACTCCTTAATTGTCATCCCCTTCTGTCTTAGGTTTTGAAACTTTCTGAACAGATTGATCTGATAGTCCTTGGGTATGAACTTAGCCTTCAACTTGGCTACCATTATGTCCCAACTCTTTATCCTATGTTTTCCTTTCCTTATCCTCTCAGCCTGCAGTTCATCCCACTACAATGTTGCATGCCCTTTTAGCCTCGTGACTATCTGTTTCACCTTCTTCTTTTCATCAACATCCTCATAGTCAAAATTCTTATCCATGGATCTGATTCAATCCAACAATTCCTCAGCGTATATATTTTCGTCATACATGGGAACCTCTATCTTAGCTCTGCCTCCCAATCTAGAAACTACTCTCAATAAGCGTTCTTCGACAACATCCTCTCCTGTAGCTTATTCAACCTCAACCTCTTCACTTTCTACATCATTGACATATCCAACATCAGGTGCTCTTCTCTTCCTTGCTTCCATTGTTTCCAATCTTACACAAAGTTCTCGCATCTCCCACTCTACAACACAGTTGGCTAAAGGTGCCTCTCCTCGTCTTCTTAGTGTTATTGTGTTGACTGTATGTCACACACAAAGTACAAATTTGAGTTATTTGTCTCCTTCATTTATCTTTTTCTTTCTCCTGAAGTCTACAGATGAATAATTTAGGATTTGATACCATCTGATGCAGACCCCCTATCCCTCTAAAGGGTTTCACGACCTCCCAATCAGGATCTTTGAATCTAGAGCCGTAACGACTCTCCTAGTTCCGAAATGGAACCTTTAATACCAGTTTCATAGGTTCTTGTCTGTGTCTTTCCTGCACAAAATAGCACTGGGCGTGAGCCTCCACTCCACATTATCACAGGAGGGACCACAGGCTTATCCCAAAAGGCGCATCATGTTTCACAACTTTAGAATTTTGGTTGCAACACTCCTCGACTCTTCTAGTCTCGAAACCCCGATGAGGGCTAGTGAAGGTTATCTCCTCCCCTTCCCCAACTCATGTGATCACACGCCCATGAACACAAGATTTACCACGAAGGTGGGTCGTGGTTCACGATTTAAGGCCCTTGTGATGCAAGGTGGCTAACTCCTCCAAGTCACAAACACTGAAATCGTGATGATGTGAGATCTATGACCCAGATCAAGTCAGTGTTTCGTGTTTTGCGATTTCAGACTTCATAAAGTTCACTCACTCCTTCTCCTGGTCGCCAAAATCACGAAATAATCCCTCGCTACAGATCAATGGCTCTAAGCCTTTAGAGATCTGAAGGTCCTGATCTTGTCAAGATTTTACGGATCGAGAGTCCTGGGATGTTGTTCCTTCACACTCTCGATTCTTGATTCCTTGAAGGAAATCAATGGCTCTCAGTATCTCGAGATATACAAGCCTGATCTTACCTTCTTGAATCGCAATTTCGCGATTTGGAGTTTTGAGATTCAAGACCCTCTGTCCTCCCAACTTGTGATATCTGATATCACGAAATGGACCAATGGTCTAGTTCTATTGGGGATAGATGGCTCCTATCTGTCCTGAGATTTGAGAGTGATAAGGCCTCGTCATTATCCTCCCTGCAAATTCACTTGATCGAACGACTTACGGCCGTCAACGGTCCCTCCATGAAGGTTCTCCACCATCCATTCAGGTCTTCATGGGTTTTCCTTCCTCTGGACATATGCAACATTAAATCTTATGCACTTGTCTCGAATCATACAGTTGTTGATTCTCCACCATGATCTAATGGTTTATAACGCTCCTCCTCCTGAGCTTTTAATATCTTAGACTTAGAAGGTTTTCTATGTCCCCGAAGGTGTCAACCTTTGCTCCTCCTAGGAATGGGGTTCCTAGATCTCGATAACACTTATCTGAAGTGTTATTCCTCCCAAGGTTTACCTTGTGCATACTTCGATTCCATGTGCACTCCTTATGTCTAAGGGATATCAATAACTCATATCCAAGGGATTTCTCACAAATAAATTCCTCCCAATCCCTGACATTCTCCTTTGTCTCAATGGACACCTTGCAGAGCTTCAAACAAAGAGAAACAATTAAAACTGAAAAAAAAACTAACATTCACAGTTCCATTTTCTCCTATGGAGATTCATTCACTTTCTCATAAAAAAAGAAATGACAGGAAATTTCAAACATTGTTCACACACCATACAGTTGGATCAAATTTCCCTCTGATTTATTCACAAGTGCCAAAATGGCTACAAACACATTCAAATTATAACAACTTTGAAATACTGGATTTTCCTACTAACTTGTAGTTCTCTTACTGATAACTTCCCCCTGTATTGTAGTGAACCCTATATTGGTGTACAAAACCTATATTTAACTCAGAAGGATATTTAAGGTTTTACCCTGCCTACTTATCTACTCTAAAACTTAACCTACTGGCTATCCTAGACCAGTCTCAATCCATTGTCGTAATGGAAACTCCTGCTCGACATGCGATTTTCAAAACATGCCTCAAAGGGTAAATTTAGACACTGGTTCAAGTGTGCCTCAAAAGTTAAATTTTGGCACTGAGTTAAGGCAGATTCAAAATCGACTGCAATGGCCAGTGTCGAGGTTCTAGAAGAACTCCCACGTGATGAGTGGTCCTACCTCTGGACGCTTGCCAACAATGCTCCTGCATCACAATGCCAAAGGGGGATATTGTTTGCATTATTGGTTGTGTGTTGTCATTGATGGAAACATGAGTTAAACATGTACAGTAATCAGAGGAAAAGGAGGATCACAGTGGGGCAGAGGAACATCACCATGGGACTGAACCAATTCATGATCAGTGTTGATCATGGTAAGATTAGAAATGATCCTATATTCCTAAAGCTCATGAGAGATGATGAGGATATTCTACAAAGAATACACACATAAAATCAGAGCATGCAATGTTAAGGTATTTTGGAAAGGATGAAGGAAATCTTAGAAGGGAGAAGATATTGCAGAAGTGTTATCGGGATTGAAATCCCCATAGTAAAAACTTCAAAAGAATCAAGGAATAATCATGTCCATTGATGTAGTTCTTAGGACATGCCTGGTGTTGGTCACTATATTTGCTTATTTAACTAAACAATCAAGTGCTACATAAATTGTCAACCCAGGGAAGTCTGTTTATTTCAAAGGTAACCACGCACTATATATGCTCAATCTCAAAAGCAACCTAGAGTTGTAGTAAAAACATATTAATCATACTTTTCCTTGAACAAACTGAAGTTCTAACTTGAATTACAGGAAAGCAATCTACCTATTGCAGAGTTCAATGTTTAAAGAAATATTTGTCCAAAGAATCTTGGATTACATTAAAGAAATAACAAAATGGAAAAGAAATCCTTCAAGACACTGCAAAAGGAAAGACCAACTATTCTATAACCAGAGAACATGACCCTATTCCCAAAGTAGGAATCTTCAGCACCTGTTTCCGATCACCACACTTTTATGAACTCATTGCTTATTGAAATGATTGACACACATGGAAGAATAACTACCTCTTAACAGAGAACATGACCCTATTCCTCAAGCAGGAATCTTCAGCACCTGTTTCCTATTAACACACTTTCATGAACTCATTACTAATTGAAATAATTGATATGCACTGAAGGCTAACTATCTCTAACAGAGAACAGGACCCTATTCCCCACGCAGGAATCTTCAGCGCCTGTCCCTGATTATCAAGATTTCATAAATTCACCAAACAGGATTTCTAACTAAAATGATTAATAGTTACCCAAGAATGATTCATATGAAAACAATGTAACAACCAGTAAAGCAAAGTTTCAGCAAGACAGAGTTCAATAAAGTATTGTTTCAGCAAAACAGAGTTCAATAAAGTAGTGTTTCAGCAAAACAGAATTTAATCAAGACATAAACAAAAATAACACTAACACACTATAAAGATAATGGGTGAATCTTGTGAAGAAGGTGGGCCCTCCCTTCTCACAAGATTCCCCTGAAACGAAAGGAACTAGAGAGAAATGCTCAGAACAATCTTTTATTCATCTGTCAACTGTATCATATTACAATATGAAGTAAAACACGTCCTTCTCTGTAAAATCCTTTCTTAGCTAAAACAGAAGGTCCTCTCTAATGATGATTTCCTCTTATTTAAAGAGGAGAATCCCTTCGATACAATTTGATCAACAAATTACAGGTGTACATCTGAGTCATATTCTTAGTCAGATCGACTTTCTAAACTGGAATAGAATATCCTAGTCTCCCGCAATAGAATGCTATTACAAGTGCTGAGTGAGGTGTTGTTGTTGCGGTTGGAGTAACAACTTATTTATTTGTCTTCTTGTTACTGTTGTTGTATGTTGTTTCAACATCGCAAATCGCGAGCTGTTTCAGCCACGGGATTTGCGTTCTGACTGTTTCATCAACTTGGTCTTAGACAACAACGATGGTTAATTCTAGTTCAAGGTGCGGCTGTTGTGGTCAATGCAACCGTTTTGTGTTGTTGTTTCAACATCATAGACCATGGACTGTGTAACAGCTTCTTCTGTGTGAGTTGTCGTTTCAACATCGTTGACCACAAATTGTGTAATAGCTTCTTCTGTGTGAGTTGTTGTTTCAACATTGTTGACCACAGAGAGTGTAGCAGCTTCTTCTCTGTGAGTTGTTGTTTCAGCATCGTAGACCACAGAGAGTGTAGCAGCTTCTTCTGTGTGAGTTGTTGTTTCAGCCACAGGGGTTGCGTGCTTTAACTGTTTCAGCAACAGGCCTCAATGTTAATCTGCAGTTCAAACTGTTTCAACACTTATACATTTTTTTATCAATGGTTAAGTACGAGAGTAATGTAAAAATATATGAAAAACAAATTAAACATATAGTAAAGAGAAGAGACGTTATATACCTTTGGAAATATAGGGTAAAGTGATAATGTGAGTTTAAATGTGAGTGAAACAAGGGTGTAAAGGTAGCAAAAATTGTGAGCAAAAAGGTACATTGTATGGTCCTAACATCCCCCCCAACTTAAAATGTTGCATGTCCTCAGGAAACTTCACTCTGAATCAGAGTCTGAATACCGACTCTGAGCGTGCAAGTTACTCAAGCAATAGCTATGGAAGGTGATATTTGTTGGAGCTCTGAACCCTTGAACGCATTGTAACCTTTGCCAAGATGTTGTTTTGGCCTTCTTGGGCAACTTATAGTGGACTTGATATTTTTCTGCTGGCATCCAGAGGATAGGGAAATGAAACTGGTACCCTATCCAGCTTTCAACACATTTCTGAACACACTTGATGTAGTTAGGTACCCTGGAGATTGCTATCTCAAGATTAGTGGGGCTAAAAGGATTGTGTTCCTGTCTTTTCTCAGTAGATTGTTGCCAAAACATGTTATTTTCCTGTAGGGCAACAATCTTTGTTGATTTAATGAAGTGTTGACAATCCTAAAGCACTGTTGTCTGTAGTTGATGAATGTGTTCAGTCATCCCTGGTTTCTTTAAAAACTGATAATACTCTGTAAAAAAGGTGGCAACATTTTGTGGTTCTGGCCGTATCTAGAGAAGGCAGTTATCCTCATTGTGCTTGGCAGCTAGGAAGTCATCCTGCCATATCATCTGATTGTTAAGGAAGGAGGTGAGTGCCCTAATATGGATGTCACCGACAAGAGGGTTAAGGTGAAGCTTTCGGTTCTCATGGATGGCCTCATTATGAAAATATGCCTCACAGAGGAGGTGTTGATCCATAGCAGAGGCTTCTGCAAAGGTTTTAACAAAATATGTTGAATGTAACACTGCATGGGGTCTGCCTTCTGTGATTGATTTTATCTGAAACCATGTAAGTCGTTCCATGAGGAACAAAGAGTAATTGCAGGATGGTTTCCTTGTAGCCAATAGATTTTGTGCCAAGTCAAATATCAGGAGCTATCTGCCTTTTAGCTATTTATTCTGTTTCTTAAAGGTACGAGACTCCTGGCGTGTTTGCTCCAAAGCTTCCCAATTTGAGTAGATATGATTTATCTAGATTTGTCTGTGTTCCTACAGGCTTTTGGCCTGTGTAACAGGAGACTCTTTTTTGTATTTCTGTATTATTGCCTGCTCATCCCATGGTTGAGTTTGTGTTTCAACGTTATAAGTAATAGGTTGAGGTAGGGTCTGAGTGGCTTGTTCCACAAAGGTGTGGGTATTGATCTGGATGGGAGGGGCAGATTCATCAATAGGCAATGTTTGTACAGCTTTATTAACAAAAGCAGGGGTTTCAGATTTGACATTTGTTGCAGGCCAGGGTTCAGTCTTAATTTTGGAAGGTCCTGCTGGTTCTTGTGTAACAACAGGGTGTTCTTCTTTGACTACAAAAGTTGAAGGTGCAGGGGTAGATCCTGGCATTGGAATTTGAATTACTTTGTAGCCTTCTTGATAGTAGATGTCCCCACATTGACTGCACATATATTCTCTACATGAATTCTCTGTTGTAGTTCCCTCTGACATGGTCACTGTGTGAGCTAGGGTGGACAAATTAAGTTTCTTCTCATAGGCTTCCTTTGCTGTGGCTAGGTCTTGCTTATAGGCTTCCAATTCAGATTTTAGGAACTCATTTTCTTGTAAGACAGAGGCCATTGTTGGTTCTGGTTGAGGGGTGATTGGTTCTTGTGTAGCAGTCACAGCCACACTAGATGGTTCTTGTGGAGCAGCTACAGGATCGACAACTGCTTCTTGTGTTTCAGTTTCTTGATGTAAAGAAAGTAATGTTGCAGCACCCTGGACATCTGATTACTGTGTCTCAATAACAATATCAACAGTTGGTTCTTGTGTTTCAGCTGTAGCTGGTTCTTATGTGACATCTATAGCTGGTTCTTGTGTTTCAGCCACTGAATGAGTAGTTGGTTCTTGTGTTTCAGCTACTGAATGGGTAGATGGTTCTTGTGTTTTAGCTACTGAATGGATAGTTGGTTCTTGTGTTTTAGCTACTGTGTTTGAAACGGATGGTGTCGCAACATACTGGGCATCTGGTTCTTGTGTTCCAGTGCACGTGGGTGGAATAGGAAAAGATTCTGGCATTTGGGAGGTTAGAGGTGTACGGGGTATTAGTCGGATAGGTTGGGGGTCTAGGGAAGTGGCAGTAGTGGCTGCACTTGTTGAGGCCCTTGTTCGTTTTCTTTGTAAAAAGGGCATAAAGAAAGTAATTTGCTTTCATTTTCGTGGGGGTTTTTCCTCAATGATGGGACAGGGAGAATCGTCTGGTTCAGAATCATTGCTAAGAATATGAAGGGTAGGAGTGGATGATTCTGGTAAGGTGTGGGGCGGGCTTGGTATGGTAGGGGGGTTAATCGGATTGATTGGGTCTATAGGCAGACTGTTAGGTATTTCTGGAGAATCTGGAGGGTTTTGTAGTTGTTGTTCCTGAATATTTTCAGGAATTTCAGCAGCTTCTTGGGGATCTATGGGTGGGTTGTTTAGTGGAAGGTTTTGTTGGGAAAAACCCTTTTGGATAAGAAGTTGAAAGAGACGGTGATGGGTGAGTGAAAGGGAGGGATCTTTAGCCTTTTTACAGTAGTGCGACATATTTTTAAGACAACCGAGAAGATAATAAGGAATGTTCACCAATCTATTATGACGTAAATAATACAACAGGAAAAAATCGTGCTGGTAGACTACCTGGTATAGAATTCGCAGGTAAGGTAGTGTTTGACAAATTTTCCAACTTCCGGCCATGGAGGCGGAAACGAGCTGAGTCGGACACCCCGGCCTTTAGGTTCAATTTGTTCCCCTGGCAAGAGGAAATCCTGCTGGGAATTCAAGATGATATGTTTGCGGCTGAACAAGCAAAGGACATTGGTAGGGAGACCCGAAATGTGCGCTATATCCTCTTCTGTAACTGAAATATGAACCCCTTGAACAATGGAATGATCTTCTTGGAGATTTTGGGAAAATTGCAGAACCTGTTGTTGATCAAACCCCTGGAGTCTCTGAAAATAATCGAGCCATCCTGCCTGCAGAAAAATTTGATAGGCTTCTGGATACAGTTCTAACAGGGCTGTCGTGGCGGGTTCGTACCGTATAACAGAGCCTCCCATAGCTAATAGCTCAGTAAAATACATCGTCAAAGAGTCGAGTAACAACTTCTATGTAGAGTAAGTTTTTCGAGTGAGGGCATGCAAATGGTGGTGAAACAAATGAAAGGATGGTAAATAGGAATGGTGGTGGTTAATTCATGTGAAATGATGGTATACAAGTTTGATATTTCCTCCCCCCCTTCAAGTGTGGCTAATAATGATTTTACACGAGTGGTAATAATGATTTGGAATCTTCTCATTAACTATAGCTTAATTGTATTTACATAGAATTTACATACCTCACCTTTACCTTTTGATTCGTACTTAAACAAAATATAATGCCTATCCATTATAGTTCTGCAGTGGCCGTGGCAGAGACTTTTGATTTGTTATATGAATTGTATCAAGGATTTTTTGACTGGAAGGACAAAATGTAGTATGAGAGCGCAAAAGCTTATTGACAGAAAATGTTGAAAAGGTGGTGTTTCAGCCATAGGAAGAAAAGAGAGATGTTTGCTGAAGAGTGATGTTGCAGAATACTACTGAGGAAGTGGTGTTTCAACAATATAAAGAAGGGTGAAAGAGTTGTTGGACGGTGTTGTTTCGTCAATGGGGAAATGTGAAGAATTGTTGAATAGTAGTGTTTCAGCAATGGGAAAATGTGAAGAATTGTGGAACCGTGGAAATGGGAAAATGAGGAAAGGTTGCTGACAGTGGTGTTTCAGAAATGGGAAGAAGGGCGAAGCAATTGTTGAACAGTGTTGTTTTGTCAATTAGGAAATGTGAAGAATTGTTGAACAATGGTGTTTCAGCAATGGGGAAAATGGTGAGAAGTTTGCTGGACAATGGTGTTTCAACAATGGGAAAATGATGAAGGGTTGTTGAACAATGGTGTTTCAGCAATGGGGAAGCTTTTCTCTTCTTGAAGTAAGATCATCCTTCCTTAGTAGGCCTTTTCTTTGATCGAGAATCTGCAAAAATCAATTGTAACATGCATTTATTGACAGGGATTATTAGTAAATGAAATCTAATCTAATACTAAAGAAATTAAATAAAAAGAATTAATTGCAATGAGGGGTAGGAGCCCCCTCTAAAAAGAGGTAATGAGAGTTTGCCACACATGTGGCCTTAAAATATTCTTTGGAAATAGGGCATTGGTACAGACGGAGCCGATGACCATTTAAAAGTAACGGTGTTTTAGAGTCATCGATTGTGAGGAGCCGTACTGTTCCATTGGGGAAAACAGTGTCTACTTCGTAGGGTCCAAGCCGTCTTGTACGTAGTTTCCCTTGAAATTATTTAAACCGAGATTCGTACAGTAGAGCCCAATTACCTTTTTGGAATTGCTTATGCTTGATATTTTTGTCATGCCATTTTGATCTTTGTTGTTGAATCATAGTTGTCTGATGAATGGAATCTAGTCTTTTTTCATCCAGTTCATTAAGCTGCTACAACCTAGCTGTCTGTGCATCAGTCAAATCAAGGTTGACAACTGAAGTAGTCCTTAAGGTTTTGATTTCAAATTCCATAGGAAATACAACACTCTTTCCATAAACGAATTCATAGGGGGAGAATCCTGTAGTGTTTCTCCAGGTAGTTTTGTAGGCCCATAATGCTTTAGGGAGTCTGTGAGACCAATCCTTTCTATTTTCCTTCACTATTTTTGTGAGAATGGCTTCTATTACTTTATTTGTACTTTCCACCTGTCCATTGGCTTGGGGGTGGTATGTTGTAGTCATTCTATGCTGAATACGATATTTTTGAAGGGTGGATTTAAAACCATGAGAACTGAAAGGAGGTCCTCCATCTGTAACTAATTCTCTTGGCACTCCAAATCTGATGAAGATGTCTTCAAATAGGAAATCTATAACTACTTCTTCGGGCACTCTCTGGAGTGCTTTAGCTTCCACCGATTTGGTCATATAGTGTGTGCAGACCACTATGTAAACATTTTGATTGGATGGGGGGTTAATGGGTCCTACAAAGTATAAGGCCCATCTTTCAAATGGTTCAAGTACTATCTGGGGGTTTAATGAAATTTCATATCTATGATTAGGTTGGCCCATTCTTTGGCAGCTATCATAGGCCCGAACATATTTCTTTGCATCTTTAAAAAGTGAGGGCCAATAATACCCCATCCTGAGAATTTTATGTATTGTTCTCTTATCAACAAAATGCCCTCCACAAGGGCCATCATGACAAGATTTTAGTAGGTCATAAACCTCATCTTCTCTAATGCACCTTCGGATTTCTAGATCAGGTCCTGTATGGAAAAGACATCCACTTATCCAACTATACCGAGCACTTTGTTGAATGATTCTTCTTTTCTCTCGGTAGGATAGGTGTGGTGGTAACTTCCTTGCAACCAAGTAGTTAGCGATGTCTGCATACCAATGTGAGTGAGTAGAAACTGCAAATAGATATTCATCAGGAAAGGAATCATCTACTGGGGTATCATCATCAGGTTTTAACCGAGAAAGGAAATTAGCAACTACATTTTCTTTTCTTGGTCTATCTACAATTGTAATATCAAATTCTTGCAATAATAGTAACCATCTGGTGACTTGAGCATTTGTGATAGGTTTGTTCATTAAATATTTGATAGTTGAGTGATCAGTATGGACAAGAGTAGAGTAGCTAGTAATGTAATGTCTAAATTTATTAATAGCATAGATAACTGCTAAGAATTCCTTTTCGGTAACTGTATAATTGAGTTCAGCAGGAGTCATATTCTTGCTAATGAAATAAATAGCATAAGGGAGATTATTTTCTTCTTGTCCCAAGACAACTCCTATTGAAGTATATGAAGCATTAGAGGATATATGAAAAGGAAGTGTCCAATCAGGTCCACTAAGAATAGGAGTTGTAGATAATTGATGTTTAAGTGTATTAAATGCTTCCTGGCAAGAATTAGTCCATTTGAATTCAACATTTTTCACCAGTAACACAAACAGGGGAGAAGCTATTTTGGAAAAGTTTTTGATAAATCTTTTGTAGTATCCAGCATGTCCTAGAAAACTTCTTACCTCTGTTTGGGTTTTGGGAGTAGGAAGATCCTTAATGACTTGTATCTTGGATGGGTCTACCTGAA
>JZKD02S1967777.1:375732-387044 GCA_000966675.3 Picea glauca | reverse complement strand
TGGATTGAATGGAAGTTCATTCTATCAGGTTGGTTCATGTTTACAAGGTGAGTCTTGTTATGAGGGTTGGATTCCTCATTTCTCAGTTGGATATAACAACTCCAAGATGGGTATTGTATCAGAGAGTTGGATCTCTCATATTCAGTTGAAGTTGAAGATATTAAAAGATTGATTTTATTTGTATTCATTCAAGTTAAATAAATAAAAGAAATATATTTGATCTACTTCATATGGTTTGTGTTATACATATTTATGAATTATTAATTGAGATGCATATATCTTATTTAGTTAATTCAATTAATCGATGAGAATGTTAAAAGAAGACAAATTTTTAGACACTGATTCACCCCCTTCTCAGTATTTTCACTAGTTGGTTCACAAGAATGTTGTCTCTCTTGTCTATTCTAGAACATATGATCAGATGATTGATAATTTTACTAAATCGTTATATGAAGATAATTTTATCAAAATCTATTCAATGATTAGGCTTCAGGAAGATTCAATTATTGGGGGTGTCCTACTAACTTAATTTCACCTCTTAAATATCTAGTGTTGTGTGTTGATGGGGGGTGTTGAATACTTAGGTTATGATGGTTCATCACACTTCTCCTGGAATTGGTTAGATAGGCGATCAACCAACATCTAGAAATAGTCGATCGAGCAGTTGACTAGATATCTACATCAGGTAGTCAAGCATTCGAAAAAATTGTTAGTTATATTGTCGACCAACAATCAATTACAATCGGTTGGTGGATAGACCATTCGAGAAAGAAACTACGAGTTGGACGCATAGATGATTGGGTTGAGTATTCTTATCGAGTCGACTAGACAATGTAAATTTGATGGAGACAACTCTAACCACCAATGGTTGTATGTGGACAAGATATTACCAGTTCTAAGGAAGTTGGTTAGATATTGAATTTATAAATAGTAGAGTCAATGGGTAATTATTAATGTACATGATTGTGAAGTGAACATGTGTGAAGATGGTCAACATGCATTGTGATGTTATAATCACAATTCCCTCTACTTAAGTGATATAATGATGTCTTTAGACACCACCTGTTATAATTGAAATTTATTCCTCTTTGATTATCTGCAGTTCTGTTTATTTGTTTTGTATCGAGTTACACCCAATCCCAAACAATGAGCACATTGAAGATAAAGTATTTGTAGATTCCCCAAGGATTTTTGTGAAGAAAAATGATGGAACTTTTAGTTTCTATATTGACTTCAGACAATTGAATAAGGTTACGGTAAAGAACAAGTAACATATACCATATATCGATGATCCTTTTCATCAACTAAAGGGAGCAGGATATTTTCCAAGATTGACCCGAGGTCAACTATCGTTAGGTGAGAAATAGAGAAGAAGATAGTAGAAAGACAACATTCAGGATAATTTATGGCCACTATGAGTTTGTGGTGGTGCCATTTGTCCTAGAAAATGCACCAACTACTTTTATGTGTCTAATGAATGGAGTTTTCAGAGGTTACCTATAAAAAATCATCATTGTTTTCTTTGATGATATTCTTATCTAGTACAGGATAGACGAGGAGCATGTGAAACATTTGAGGATGGCGCTACATGTGTTGACAGAGAAAAAAATGTATTCCATGTTAAGAAAGTTAAATTTATATAAAATGAAAATCCATTATTTGGGTCACATTGTCTGAGAGGAGGGCATAGTGGTGGACCCTCGAAATATTCAAGTAATCAAAAGTTGGCCAATGCCAAAGAATGTTTCAGAAGTGAGATCCTTTATGGGGTTAGATGGATATTATAGAAGATTCATTGAAGGTTTCTCTAATGAACACATATTATCACTTCATTTCAAAAGAAGGGAACAAAGTTTGAATGGACTACCAAGTGTGAGGAGAGTTTCCAAAAATTAAAGGAATTGTTGACTAGTGCACCTATTTTAAAGGTTGTTGATCTAGATGAAAATTTTGTTGTGTGCATAGATGCATGCAAGGAATGGAATGGTGGAATCCTTACACAAAATGGGAATTTCATATGTTATGATTCAAGGAAGCTTAAGGAGAATGAAAGAAATTATGTTATCCGTGACTTAAATTTGGAATCCATAGTTCATGCCTCAAAAATGTGGAGGCATTATATCTTGGGAAGAAAGTTCAAGCTAAAGATAGATAATATTGATTTGAAACACTTGTTTGAGAAGCCAATGCTAAATTCTAAACAGACTAGATGGATAAAATTTCTCAGTGAATATGACTTTGACATCAAAAAATAAAGGGAAAGATAATAAAGTGGTTGATGCACTCAACAGAAGGGTACATGAAATGCATGTTGCAGCCATTAGCATGCACTGTTCAAATTTAAAAGGAAAAATTTTGGAAGTTGTAGCAGGATATCTACATTATACACAAGTTACAAAAGGATTGCAATAGGAAAATGTACCACTAAGATTCAAAGAGTACATGATAGAATATGTTGCAATTCTTTTGTTCAAGGACAAGGTTTAAGTTCATAATAGACATGATTTGAGAAATATGGTACTGAAAGAAATGCACAATGTACCATATGATAGCCATCCAATATACTAGAAGACAATTGTAGCAGTAAGAAGCTATTATTTATAACTTTGTATGAATAAATATGTTTCTAATCACTTATCCAGGTGCATGGAATTTTAGAAAGTGAATACTGAACAAAGGCATCCAACGTGATTGTTGCAACCATTGTTTAATGGAAATGTGAGGTAGTTATGATAGATTTTATCACCAGTTTCCAAGAAAAAAAAGGTAGCGTGATTCCATCATGGTAGTGGTGGACAATATTATAAAGGTGTTGACTCAAAAGTGTGTTAAGTCTATCATAAATTTTCTTTCGTATTTTTCCTACACTTAGAAATTTTTTCATTTTGTCGCAGGTTCATGAGTCATTGTACAAAGTTTCGCCTCTTCCAAAATTCACCCATCACATTTCACTGTATTCATTTTCCACCAAATCTTAGATTATTTCAAGTTTCTCATGGGTTCATCACATTCTCTCATTCAATTACAAAGCTTTGTCATTGCCAAAATGCACCACCATGCTCTATGATCCTCATTTTGTACCATACTTAGAATGTTTTATAATGTTTCACCATGTGTTTAGTTCATTCGTCTGACTTACGTTATTCTCACCATGACTTCTCCATCCTTTTGTCCACATCATGATACTTAGCCTATTTTTCAATACTTCACCATGGGTTCGTCATTCATATAATAATTCTTTAAAACAATTTTCTCTTGTCCATATGACCGATCCAAGTCTCATACTTAGCCAATTTTTGAAGTTTTTTGTCGTAGGTCCACGAGTTTGTGCTCATAATTCTACTTACATCTGATCCTTCACCTCCTGTAGTAATACGTGTCATTTGTATCACTCGCCTCAAGGTTCATTTAATGTAAATATTACAAAAAATAAAAGATAGTTAAAATCATAAAAGGTTGTTATTAATGGTGACCTTCTCGAGACAATTTGCCATTAATTCAAATTTAATTCATATTAATTCTTCGAAAGAAGAGTATTGAGGTATACTATGGTAAATGGTTTTTGTATTTGGTATTGACATTACAAAAGATTGTACATAATCTTCTAAATCTATTAATCACGATGTCTAGAAGAAAGGAAAGATTGGCGAAGATACCCTCAATATATTTAGAGCAGAAGATAAAAAAAATTGCTAGTCCAAGGCATAAAAATATTACTCTATATTGTCGCCAGTAGAGATAATTTCCAATGATATTTGGACATAAATAATTTTCAAATTTTCTTGCATTCTAAAGGCTTTTGATGCTAAAGAGATAGTGATGTGTTGTATATATAAATTCGACAAGAAGTAGAGGATTATTCAACTACAGGGAGAATCCCCAATTTCTCTGTCACCTTCAACTTTCAAGAAAATGTTCAGGATACCAGAGCCAATGATGAATTTTAAAGGTGACGAAGCCAAATATTTCCCGAAGGATAAGAATGGTGGGTGGGATCTCTTGCAACAATATATTGAAGACGCAACAATAATTCATGAATATTTATCAACCATCCAGGTTAGTCTACTAAAATACCGCTACTGATAAATGGCATGTCTCTTTTCTAGGGTAGATGGGAAAGAGTCAACTGCAACTGTTCCTCATTTATCTCTCTATATTATACATTTTTTTGTTCATGAGAAAGCAGTATTCGACTAGGTGAAAAACATTTCTGGTGAAATATATTTCCAATTATCACATTTTAAGAAGAACGTTAAGTTCTACATGTCTTCGTACCCAATTTTTGCTATCACATAATGCCATGTTTTTAAAGGATTGCATTAAGCTAAATAGGTAAATTGAAAAATTGACCCAGTTCTTACATGGTACCCTACTTTATGGAAGCAGAAGATAATGTATCATTTGTATGAAGTCTACAATTAGTTTTTTTTTTTCTTTTAATAAACTTGTATTCGGATCCAATACATCAATAATTTATTTGGAAGCGGAAACATTTCTAGACAAAAGAGGAAGTTTCAAAGTGATGGACCATTACAACATCACTAGGATTTATTTCTCTCGAGAAAGGAGTTTTTACTTGTTGTATTATGTACCAGAAAGGATATTTGTTACTGAAGTTTGTAAATAGTATAGATTTCGGGTTCACGTTTTCCATGAAAGAAGGAAAAATAAATTTGATACCCTACCATGGAAAATTGGTGAAATAGTATTGAAAAATGTTGCAAACATTGATGAATATGCAATACAATTCAATCTATTTTATTTAAAGGAGATAAAATAAATTAAAGGTTTTGACCCAAATTAATTGTTCATGAAACATATGATTTATGTGGGTTACAATGTTTCATATGAAAACACTTTTCTATTTGTATAAGAGGAAGATGAAGACAAAAACCATGAGGCATTTCATATTGAAGATATTGACACATTTATTATAACCAATGAACCACACAGGCGGCATGGGAGAGTTATTACCGAAATGAGCACTCATTCTCCTAATGTATCTCAGAGAAGTAACCCACAAAAAGAAAATTATCAGTCAACAAAATAAGAAAAAACAAGTTTTCAATCAATGATTCTGATGATGGAAGATATAAAAACCCTCTGAAGGGAGATATAGAACGACCTCACAAACTTCTTGTAAGATGTAAAATAAAAAGGAAAACTAGTCAGCAAGAAGTAGAGGAGGTCATACCAGAAAACAAAGTTGTTCTTGAGTACATGGACATGGATGCCAATATTGAATATATATAATTTCTTGATGAAGATAAAATACTTCGAGAAAGTACGGAATTTGCAGTTGAATTGGAAACACAAGAACCAATTTTCTTTGAAGAAGAATATTTGATTGTGCACAATGCTCTATATGACAAAGATTCAAATAAATTAATCTTTGAAAGAATAAATTAAAAAAATAAAAAGGTCCAAGGAAAATATAATTCACAGTTAGATCTCAATGAGGTTCCACCTTCTAGAATTGCACGTATCTAAGAGATTACATGAGAATCCCTAAACTTTTCTGGAGATGAAATGGAAAATGAAAATGCAATGATGAAAAATTGAATTAAATAACTTCATAATGTCTTCATGCCACCACCAATATTCGCTAGCTTGATTGCCAATGTTCAACCTTGGAGGAACTTTGATGGAACACCAGAGTCAAGTTCAAAATTAAGAGGGACATCAATCCTACTCTTTGTTGTTAGAAGGTATGTTTGGGAGAACATAAATAAATGAATGTCTCACATTATTAATTGACGAATAGATTTGTTTATTTGGGGTCCATACTTACAAATTTAAGACAATATCTCCACGGCGATATAAAAAATGATGAGGGTTTTTATAAAGAGGTTTTTATTACATTTGTTTCAAGAATTTAAGGTATGAGTGAACTAAAAATAAAGAAAGAATATCTACTTTCCCCCACTCGTATAAAACAATTAAAAGCTTGTTGGATTAAGAGCATAAATACTTTAAAGGAACTATTGGTTGATCGTGACACTTTATGTGTAAAAAAAGGGGGATTATACTTGAAATTGATTGAGTTATACTTGGAAGGAACTACCGGATAATTTCAAGACCCGAAATTGATTTTAAATTATGTGCTTATGACAAGAGAAAAAATTGAAGAACATCTAAAGATATTGAAAGTCGTGTCAGTAGAGAAATTTAACAACTTGACCAAGTACATAGAGAAAGAAATCGAAAGTTGGATAGTTAACTATTTTAACAAAAATGAATATATTGAATATTTGTTACCCCAACTTTAAATTTACTTTAGATATCTCAAAAGAATATTATTTGACATTAAATTCAAGAAATATATAATTGTCGCACCTATGAGGGATTGCATTGAAAAGTGGTTAAATCAAGATTTAATCAAAATAACAAAAGAAGATCAAGTAGAGGCAGTTGGTAACGGTCATGTAAATACATCAAAGGAGAATAAAAAAGGAACAAGGATCAACAAATAGAGAGACACAAATCCATCACAGTGAGTAAATTGGTCATTTCCTTCCCTGTTCTTTTTCTCTTCTCAATCCAGGAATCATCTAGTTGTTTCTTGTCATTCTTGAGAAAACATAACCAATTTATGATCGCTTCTCTATGTATTGTTTTTAGGTTCATCCCTATCCCACTTTAATTTTATGGGCCACAAGAGCCGAATCCCAGTATGTT
Source organism: Picea glauca (assembly GCA_000966675.3). NCBI lineage: Eukaryota > Viridiplantae > Streptophyta > Pinopsida > Pinales > Pinaceae > Picea > Picea glauca. Next base: position 380,366 of record JZKD02S1967777.1, on the reverse strand, counting down.
TCGATGAATTCATTTTATTTTCAAACTATTTTCAAACTATTATTATTATTTTGATAATATCAGAGAACTATTTTAGGGTTAAACTTTATTGATATCTTGAACTCTAACTTTTGAGCATAAAATATTTAAATTTTTCCTATCATATTTTGTTTTATTTCGAATGAAAAACTCTTTTAGAGTTCTCCCAATTATGGGTCTTTATTTTTCCTTTTCATGAAGTGATCAAAATTTTGATACTGTGATGGATGTGAGAATCATATTGTTTTTCCTGTAATTGTTATTTATTTCTATACAATATTTATGCATTTATTATATTTTAGTCTGTGAATATTCTTGCTCCTCTTCTTAGGAATTTCTTTCTGTGAATGTATACTATTTTTCAATCATATTATTTTACATTTTCATTAATAAATAAATATTGGGGCTTGCTATTTATTATTCTCCCAATTTGATACTTTGGTTTGAAGATATCAAGATTAATATTTAATAAAATACTAAGGATTACCACCTCTATAAAAATGAAAGGGGAATTTTAATCCTCATGAGGTTGTTGTTTGGACCTTAACTAATCTGAACATCAACTGAAGGTTGCACATTTATTCTGGTGAAAATGACTCACAAGGCAACCAACATTGTATAGATTTACATGAAGGAAATTGTTAGGCTACATGGTGTGCCCAAGGAAATAATTTCAGACAAAGATCCCAAGTTCACTTATGTGGGAAATGTTGTTTTCATTTTTTTCAAAGACAGGGGGAGCATATATATTTCTAAGATAAATATTACAAGCCTACAAATTTCCAAGATAAAGATTGCAAGATTGAGATTCTTTAAAGTATTACTTTTGGATTTTTTATGATCAATTTGGATACCCTATCTTTGAAGGAAATTTTATCCTACATACCTATCTCAAATGGGATAAATATTTGTATGGTTGGAAATATTATCCTGATACCTTTCCAACGGTATATGGAATTCCTTCTAACTCCATATGAATGAGGAGATATGATTTTTTACATTGGACAACCCAGCCATAAAATTGAGGTCGACTCAACCAGTCTTTATAGGTTGATCTTGAAAGTGGGGACATAATTACTATAAATACATAAATTATTTTTACAATTGTAGATAAATCAAGCAAGAGATCAAGTCTGAGGTGTGCCAAAGTGATTTGAGGTGTGTTAAAGGTGATGGAGTGTCTTTCTAGTGTGCAAGAGAAGTCTAAGGGATTTTCTTGAGGTCTTTCCTGTTCTCAAAGTGTGCTATGACAGAATGAAGGTATGTGATGTTGTCATGTGCCATGTTTTGAAGTTTTTATGTTTTTTTCAGTGGATGTTGTCTTTAGTGGATGTTTTCGTCAGTGGATGTTGTCATCAATGGATCTTGTCGTTAGTGGATGTTGTCGTCAGTGGATGTTTCTATCAATGGATGTTGTTTTTAGTGATTACATTTTGGGAATGATGCTATGAGGCTTGCTAGGTTTGAAGGATCGTTTGTGGAATGAATCATATAGGTAAATTCAAAAGTACTTTATGTATGAATATCTTGGATTGGTTTCTACACATATCTTATTGAGTTGGTTTTTCTGTTGAGGAGATTGGTGTCTTTAGTAGATTGGTGCCTACATCTTTTCGTGTTGGTGCTCAGTTGAGGATATTGGTGTCTCTAGTAGGTTGGTTCCTACATATTGTTGATTTGGTTCTCACTTAAGGATATTGGTGTCTTCAGTAGGTTGGTGCCTACAAAAATTTATAAATATAAGTTTTATGGTTTACTCCAGATTGGGTTACCATGTTAAACTCGATGAATTGGGATTTGAGTTTACTATTTCTCATATAATGAATGATTTTTGAATGGTTAAATAAAGTAAAATTATTTTTTGGATATTTGGTTGTCATTGATGTCAACCCTGGTCAACCCTATAAGAAGCCCTGAAGAAAGTTTGGAAGGAAAATTTGGAAGAATCTTGGAGTGATGGGTGTATTTGGAGAAGTGTCCAAAGTGGTAACCCTATGGCATAGGTTTAAGCATGGCCCTCATTGGAAGACATTTTGAAGAAGTATACAAGGATCCTTGGAAATATGGCTAAGTGGTTAAGTGGTTGAGAATCCCCAGAGGTGTGGTCATGAAGCCTAAAGTTGTTTGAGGAAAATTAGGATGAAGTATAGTGAAAATGCAAGTAACACACTCATATATGGATAGTCCTCATCATGCCATTTCCAATGGTAGTTGGTACACCACATAGTTCATCACAGTTGAAGAGATATGCCCTCTTGAAGTTGGAAGCATCGAAGAATGGTTAAGAAGTCCCTAAACGGTTGCAACAAGAAGTTACAAGTTATTAATTAAGGGTAAAAAAAAAATTAACAAGAAAGTACAGGCCAAACCTAAATTTAAGAAAAGAAGTCACTTTGAAAAAGTATAAATACACCTCAACGATCCTCTCAGTAGTATATTTACACACACACATTTATTGAATATCTTCTAAGTAAGCAAGTGATCTATTGGTGAATCTGAGACGATGAATATAAGGCAGTGAAGGAGTGCGGAGGAGAAAGTTTCAGTATTGCAGGTGTGTGAGGGGTTCTTCCGAGAAAACCCTAATTTAGATGACCCCCACGAGTCAGGATACAAGTGTCCTATGAGGCACCCCTGCTGGTTGTATGACACTCGTCCCACAAGTCTGTACGTGATCAAGGATTTTGTCCATTGAGACTATGGTAAAATTCACTGAAGATGTTATCTTATTATTGTTGAAGATGATGTGCTCCAGGTATATGATGATATGCACCAAGTATTCTTAATAAGTAAAGGTATGGTTTTTATGTGTTATTGAGGCTTGTATCATGGATGGTTTGGCACATGCTTAAGGCATGTCTTGGAGGCCTTTTGATATAGTGATGCATATGATTGAGGTGCATACATGATTGAGGTATATCCTTGGTACATTGTGTATAGTTGTTATAGATCATTGTTAGAGGCACATATTTGTGATGTTGACACATGTTTGATGCATTCCCTGGTGATGGTGGTACATGTTGAGACACATATTGACATATTTTATGGTACATGGTGTATGGCATGATTGAGACATATCATGAGTTATATAGTATATGGTTGAGGCACATATCATGGTACATGGTTTATGGAATATCTTTTGGTTTGAGGAGCATCTTGGATATTCGACACATGATTTGAGATACACTTTGGTATATGTATGAGGAATATCTTGGTACATGGTTGATGTATTTTATGCACTACGAAAAATCCTTGTGATTTTATCCCATTTTTTCTCCCTTTTTTTCTTCCAAAGTCTGTTTTAGTGTATTTTTATTCAACGTTTTGAAACATTTGGTGCTATTAATCGGGATGGAGCTATTTATGGAATTTTTTACATTGACCACAAAATTTAGGCACTAATAGCGCCAGAAATTGCGCCCAATTTAACGTTGGAAATAGCACCCCATTTAGCACCAGAAATAGCGCCCCTTTTAGTGCCTGATTTAGTGCCCCAGCTAGCGCCATAAATTGCACCAGAAGCAGCACCAGATGTAGCCATATTAGCCTAAATAGTTAATTAGTTGAGGTGTTATGGTTAAGTGGATATGGGATTTGAGGATTATGGTATTTCGGGATTTGGGGTACAAATATTAAGGGTTAATGGATTAGGGGTTATGGTTTAAGGGATTAAGGGTCAAGAGCTAAGGGATTTGGCACTTACGAGTTAGGTATTTCAATGGTTAATGGCTTAAGGTTTATGGATTAAGGGATTATGGATCAATGTTAAGTTTGTAAGGGTCGATGGCTTAGGGGTTAGGGGATTTAGGGATTTTTTGTTAAGGGATTAGTGATTAACTAAGTTTGAGGGCTTAAGGGTCAATTAGGGATTAGGGATTAAGGCTTTAAGGGTCAATGGATAAGGGGTTAGGGGAGTTAGGGTTTTTTCATAACTCTCTTGAAATTTCATGGAACCTCTTCCAACATGCCAATCACCAATGTAATCCAACAATGTCGCATGGTGAGCAGTGAATGGGGACAACATTGAAATTTCTTCAAATTGTTCATGTATGCATTGAAATTTGGCATGGTTAGACTAGACACATGCCTTGACGGTATGTGAGGGTTTCAAGACTCAAGGATACTTGATATCCCAACATAATATTTGAGATCATCCACGTTTGCATCAACATTCATCATGTAGTCTCATTTTCATCATTTGTCATTCACATCTATATAATTCTTGTCAAAACTCTCTTGAAATGTCACAAAACATCTTCCAACGTGCCCATCACCAATGACATCCACCAATGTCACACGGTGAGTAGTGAGGGGAGACAAAATAGATGACGAATTTAGTCATGGGGAATAAAATTCAAATTGAGAAGTATATTTGAGTGCCAAAATATCCTACAAGTGTGTTTGGGAAAGGTCTATGTGGGCACACTATCCATAATCATCGGATATAGATTTAAAAAAAATTGACTCTCAAGTGAAAAAGTTGCATTGTCCCTTATTGAGTAAAAACCTAGTTCTGTAGATCGTCGAATAAAACATTTTTTGGGCCATGGAATCATGAGAGAGGGGTTGTTTATTGACCTCTCCCTCCTCCTATGTGGATCATGTTGTGTGTGTGT
>JZKD02S1967777.1:357094-375682 GCA_000966675.3 Picea glauca | reverse complement strand
TGTATAAATAATAAATAGTGTATAATAAATATTAATCTTTAATAACAAATAGTCAAACACCTAACCCAAACTCCTAACACACACACTTTACATGGCCTAACAAATAACATTCCACTAACATCTATAACACCCTAAAAACCTAATCCATAACCCCAACCCATAAATGTTGGTATACTACTAACACCAAAAGACCAACAAGAGTAAGGGAGGATGTTATCACATTATCTTGGAGACTTTCATCCTAGATCCAATTTATAGATTATCAAATATTTTGATGTTGATTTTAATGTCATGTAAACCCACACAAATTATTTCATCATATCCTCATAAGAAGGATTAGATATGTTATTTGAAACTTCAAGAGACAATGCATTATTGTGCATTGTTGTGTAATTAGTTGAAGGAAAGAAGTTTTTACTTCCATCCCCATCAATGTCTCTACTTTTAAAAGGGTCTATTGACAAGCTATTGGTATGAAATTAACCTAACAATAATCTATCCCTAGATGGTATAAATTGATACTAATCAACACAACCAACCCATGTACCTAACCCATAATTTCCCCTTTAATGTCTCAGATTCTTTGTTGTTACTTATTGATCTTATGATTATTTGAGATTAACATTGTTGGATAATATACCCATGGGATAAAAGAAAGTATCTATCATTTCCATGTTTATCCTCTTAACCTTTTAGGACTCTCTTTTGGTGTCATGAAACATGTGTAATTATTTTGATCTAGGTAGATATTGGTGGCCACCCATCTGTTCTAACTGGCTCCTCTTGTTAGTTTTTAGTACAACACATTCTTCTATACTTGTTTGTAATTGTGGGTTCTACACTTCCGGGGCCATATGAATCCCTACACATATTCTAGGTGGATATGTGTGGCCTCCCACCTAATCCAACTACCTTATTTTGTATGTTTTCATGTCATCGCATCTTGTTCTATTTCCAGGGTTGTTTTCAACCCCTAAACATTGTTTTTTTGTCTCTCCATAGTCAAAATATAGACATAGTTAGAGTTTGATGGCGTAATGAGTAGTTCTCTAAAATACCTTTCCAACGGGCTATCACGTGCCTAAAATGAAGGTCGTATGCAAAAGTTACGACCCCGAGAAGTTAATGTACTAACTTACCCAAACGAGGCTCACATGACCTTTAGCATTTCATCTCCTAGGGTTAGGTTTTTGGATGTATAGGGTCTTGGAATTCTTGTTTATCATAAAAATGCCTTCAGAGACTCATTGTAATCATCTTATGGCAAATGAGGGTAGCTTTCACATCCCTTCTCAGAGATAAAAATACCACCATTCTAGCGAGTCTTGCAGTTTGTATTTTTACAGTCTCTTTACAATTATTTCAATAATAGAAATCGAGTATTATTTTATTTCTCTATTTCTGGAAATTTCCATGAGAATTTAATTGTAATTTCTCTACTTTCATTTCGTTCCAAAAATAAATTTGGATCATTGGTATCAGAGAAGGCTTCTCTTGATCATTTTTTAGTGCATGTCCCCAACGAGGTCTGAGTATATCCAGTTGGGTCTTGAGTTTTTCTCTCTCGAGTACATTCACCCTTGCATGCCCAAGAAACCCTCGATGGAGGTAGAAAAGAAAGATGACATAGCAGAAGATTCTATCAACCTGTTTCTTGAGAAAGCTCACATGCGACAAGGGGACTAAATGATGGATAATTTCACACACATTCTTCAACATCTGTCGATAGAAAGATGTGCATCTTCATCAAGCGACCATTTTGGAGGAACCTCTCCCTTCAAGGTACAAGTTAATTTTGATATTCCCATATTTTAAGGTCAGATAGATGCGAATGCCCTAGAAAAATGGTTAAATCTATTAGAAGGTTATTTCTTTGTTAAAAAAACTTCCGATAGGGAAAATATCACCTTCACATTCCTCAAGGCTCTCCCCCATGTCAAAAATTGGTGGGAAACTTACTGGGAACAAAGTTCCATTGAGGAATCTGGAATATATGGGGTAGAGACCACTTGGGGATTTTTTGTGGATGTGATCAAAGAATAGTACTATCCTATTGATAACTATGAATACCAATACATGATATGGACCACACTGCGACAAGAGAAGAACCAAACAATGTCAGAGTTCACAAATAATTTCCATACCTTGTGCACCAAGATGGGTATCAAATACTCTGAGCAACATCTAGTTCTAAAATACTGTGTGCCTCTGCATATGTACATCCAAACCAAAATGGATTTTCTAAACATATCATCATTGGGAGATGCATATCGATATGCTATCAAAATCGAACAAAAAATTAGGCACCAGAACAAATGGGAATTCGGGTCTACAATTTTGCAACAACTAAAGCATGGTAAAGATGGCCCTAGACAAGAACCTCTAGACAACCAGTCCAAGACATAGGACAAAAAGGGTAAAGTAAATATGAAGAATGACACTGGAAACTGGTGTAAATTCCACAAAAGCCCCTAGCACAACACTTGTTATCACTAAAATTTCTTCTGCAACATTCCACACAAATGGTTAAAGAAACACAACAATTAGTTCAACTACAACACTGAAATGCATTCAAAAGGAAAAACAATTATACAATTCGGTCAAAAATTGTCATGCGCAAATTCACCAAAGGAAGCGCGCGCATCGTGCGCAGTGTGCACGGGCCAACAAAGATATCAAAGTGCACAATGCGCCAAGTGCGCGCCTATGTACAGAAAAATACATGAAATTCTATGGATGATGCATTTATGGATCTTTTCAGCCCCCCAACCACTTATGAACCAACTCCCAACCTGATTTGACCTTCATATCTGAGCGAAATCCGACTGGGGGGTTGGTCAAGGACTAGAGGGTGCTCTAAAAGGCCCCTTGTTCACACCAAGAACCAATTACATTTTGATAAGAGCCATGGATGCACTAAGAAGCCAAGATCTTCATTATATTGTTATGCTGCAAGAATTCTCCCTTAAGAATCCTCTTTTATCTTTAGAGCCTTCAAGCATCATTGCAATAGTCCATTCCACTCACCTCCTGAGGAAATAGGCATTGATTTTCTTCACCATTTTCTATTTTCTTCGATTGTAAGAAGATATATCCATTATGGAACTCAAGATCCCTCCCAAGGAGGAAGAGCGGACTCATAAGTCCTCATTTTTCTCTACGGTGTTTTTCCTACTAATCTATTGATCCATTGGTAGCATTATGTTGGTCACTGGTTGATTTTTATGGTTCTAAGTTTCTCATGCTTTATAAATTTTATTTCTTAGTTGTTTTAGTTTGTTTCTTTGTTTATTACATGTGTTTGGCTTGTTTAACCCACTCAAAAACTTATGACTTGTCTAGTAGGCTCATCAATACATGCAAGTGTTCTTGTTTTTCTCACCCAAGTGACAAAACCAACACAACAGATTAGTGACCACACTGGGGATCAATATCAATTTCCACCCTATTTGATATTACATAGCACTTATTTTTAATCAATTTGTCTTGAAGGTACCAAAATCGCCCTAGCCCAACCTGCCAAAGGAAAAATTCAAAGCTGGAGGAGGAGTATTTCACTCAAAAATCCCCCCCCCGGATGTGTGACAGGAAGTGCGTAGATTTTTTGGGCCACAAACACACACTCTACACACTATTCACATCACAAACTTCTTTTCCCTACGCATTATGCTCATTGTGCACCCTCTGTGCACCTATCTGAATTGTAACTCATGCACATATCCAGTTTTTCAAAATTGTAAGGATTTATATGATGATTTGAAGGCCCCTAGCCTTCATATTTTTTCTCACTCCACTTAGAATATTTTCTCATATGAAAGTTAGCTAAACATAGGCACTTAGGGTGTAAAAAGAACCAAATATTCTCCTCTTTTTCTTTGGTTTCCACATGTATAGCTTGTTTGGGTTGTAAAATTTTAAGTTGATATTATTTCTATCATACATAAGTCACTTACATTGGGACTAGAAATTAACTTTAACCCTTGAGTATGTTCTTCTCATGCACCCTAGTGTGGTATTGAGAATCAGAAAGGTGGTTAAAGTGACATTTCATCTCCGTTAACAAAAATATTTAGGAGAGGACAAATCCCCCATAGGGTTCCTCTTAGTTTTTTGAAACTTATCTTAAAGTTGTAAGGGCCCATACATGTCCACATGGTTCAAACTTAGGATAGTTTATTGAAATTGCTTTCTTGGTTTACATCACAATCTAGAGAAGTTTAAAGATCAAATTTATGGGCCCATACATTCCCACATGCTTCCAATATAGGATAGTTTCAAAGATTTCTTACTGTAAACAACATTTAGGGAATTTAAAGGATTTGTAAAGGGCCCATATGTCTGCATGCTATTTCTTTAGAGATTTTAAAATTCCACAAGGTTGTACCAATGACACTTAGCAAGCTAGGTAACAAATATTTGTAAGGACCACAAGAAGTCCACATGTTGCAATCTCACACCTAACTTATTAAAAACTTGGCACACTTTTTCACTTTCTTGCACACAAATCCACTCCTCACACACATAATTTCCATTTTGAATTGTGGAGGTTGAAGTAGGTTTTCTCCAAAGGAATTCTGAAATGTCCCACTACTTCTTTGGAAATTATCCACACCCATTAATTCAAACGAGATTATTTCACACCCCCAATCTCTCAACCCACCACATCTACCCATGTGGAAATTGTGGGCTGCAATTGCACCTTGATCAGATTTTGTGTGTTATTGAGAAATATTTCCATATCTATCGGGATATGCACCCTCTACCCCTCATTATAACTGGTCATTTCAACCTTCACTAGTTCCTCTTCTGGTGGCTTTAGACCCCACTATTGAGTTATTTTGGAAGGCCGGGTGTTATTTGAGAGGAAGGAAGCTACATCTTTTAGGAAATGAGCATTGTTTTTTTCCCCATGTGGACCAAACCCACCTATCCACATGTTTTCTTATTTAAAGTTGATTTATGTATGATGCTCATTTGATTACATGCAATTGTTAGTTGTACTATCCTGTGAAGGTCCAAAATACACAAATCTCTTGTTCAATTATTTATCTTATCGCAATTTTCACACATTCACTTTTCTAGTCGAAAACCATAGGGGACCCATAGAATCCCCATCGTTCCAGATGCTTGCAAAATCTTTCTCCTATTTTAGGAGGAGTCCCTAGTCTTGCTAACTCACCGGCTCAACCATCTCACACCCCCATGAGTGCTACTATTTTGGGATCATATTTACATGGTTCCACTTTTCTTGGGTCCAATTCCCAAGGCCATCCATCCCCTATTTATCCTTCACAAGGAGGCGAGGGGGGGGGGACTTCTTATCAAGGGAGACGTACAACCCCGCCAAATTCCTCTCACGGGACTGGTCCACCACCTGCTCACACAATGGATGGAACTAATCATACAACAAATCTCCCTATGCCATACTTGACATCACTCAACATTCCTGATTTAACCAAACTCACAAATGATCCCATTTTTCATGATCCCACTTGACCCAATATGCCTACAAAATTTCCTTTAGACATTCCAAAGTTTGGAGGAAAACTAGGGGATGATCTCGCAAACCATGTTATGACCTTCCACTTATGGTGTTATTCAAATAGAATCATGGATGATTACATCCGCTTAAGGTTGTTTCAATGCACTCTCAATGGTTCCTCAACCAAATGGTACGTCAATGAAAAATCAGGGTCCCATGCGACCTTTGAATCATTGGCCAAATCCTTTTTGTCCTTCTTCCAACTACCAGTTCACCATGATATTGGCTTATAACTTCTCTCGGATTTCAAGAAAACTACTCCTATCCATATAGAATATCACATACATGAATGGTGTCGACATCGTAGTTTGTGTAAAGAGGAAACCACCAAAGAATAATGTCTTGATTGGTTTCTCAAATCACTTGTCTCTTTTATTGCCAAGGTTGTGGCATCCACCTTTCCTCAGACAGAGAAAGAGGCCATCATCAAGGCCCAACAATTCAACTTTATCTATGTGTTGATGGATCCTAAATCCCTTTAGTTCAACAGCAGGAACCAAACCCACCATCGAGGCCCAATTAGACTTTGCAACGTTTAATAGTGAAATGGTTCTCCAGATCTTGCGATCCAACCAATTTATCGATGGTCTTTACGTTTTCTTGTGAAGGCGCCTCCTTCAGTTTGGACTTTCTCTTTTTGTATTTTCTCTTGGGTGGGACCGATATGATATGTAAGCTAGTATAAACCAACTTGGAAACAAACATTATTTAGTTTAACTACTGAAGAAGAGGCTGAGCTTGGGATAACCCGCTACTAAAGCATGCAGACAAAAATTCTATACCATAGGCCTAGTACTAATACATTAGCTGCGTGAGAATCCAATTACTTTCTGAGATAATAATTATCAGAAAGAAAACACATATGTGATAAGATAATGGAAAGAAAAATAATTCACCTACTCTAATCATTCATCACATAATAACACAACGATTCATCTTCATCATTAAAGAAAATAACTATGAAACATTGCACCAGATAATTTGACAATAGATTCAATATCTCTTACTCATTACAACATCCACTCAAGAGATGATATAGGAAATAGTTATTCTCCATGTCCAATCACACATGCATTTGATGAAAATAACTTTGTCTCTGGTCCAGAAGGACTTGTTTATTAAAGGTAGCTAGGAAATAGTTCTTAACAAAACCAAAAAAAAGAGTTTCTTGCAACAACCATCGATCCTTAACTAATCAATCGATTCTCTTATTTTTAACATAAAATTAACTAAAAATAACGGCTAAAGTGTAGTTAAACAAAACAATTCTCCCTACGTGGTGTTCTCTCCTAACAGTTTTCCAACAATCATATCAAGATATTTCTTTGAAAGGGTGACTTTTCTCATACTCCGACCAACTAATGAACAACTCCTTGGAGGTGTGGGCATATGGAAATATATGTTGTTCCATCGGATCCACGCAGATCTCTCTAATCTTTACTGCATGTGTTTGATATTTCACTAGAATGACGTTTAATTGCTGCAGCACAGCTCGAGTTCTCATCGGGTGTTCCATAAATTGTTGCACCTGTCCTGGCGCTGTGTCGGTCACCTTTGCTAGCTCTTCGGCACATAACGAATCTTTCTTGGTGTGTGATTTTACTATTCCGCACAAGTCGACGAAGTCATCAGGTGTGCTGAACTCGGGGAGTCCGATATCCTTTATTTCCTTGTTGATTCTGACCTGGATTTCTTCATATTCATCCCACTCTTATGAATCTTCCAATGAGATCCTTGTGCCATATTTTCCGAATAATTAGAGGAATTTTTCTTGACATCAAAACACAAAATCCTTTTAGAGACCACGTATAGAGAAAATGTTGGGAAAAATATATGCATGAAGCATAAGCGTGAAGAATCTAGACTGGTGCATACCTATAAAGCTTGTTAAACCTATTTGTTTGATACTTACGTGATCTCTACAAACCTTAGAATTGCTTGCATCGCTTCTTTCCATGCCATCATATTTTCCTCTAGTTAATATGGGTTACATCCGCGTGTCGCAGCATGAAAGATTAGGTATGGAAAAACATGAGAATTGAAGTTACGCCAGTGGTCGGTGGGCCCTTGGAGTCAGGAAAGGATGTCAAAAACAAATATGTGTTGAAAGTATGTGTATGTTCCAAAATAATTGGATCCTATCATAAGGGAAGTCGTTAGGCACCTCAGGTCAAGGCAAGTTGTGAAAAAAAAAGTTGCCTTAGCAAATGCATCAACCATCATCAACTCATCATGAAGACTTGGGAATTGAAAAATCGAGGTGATCATACCACACACCCTTTGCGACTGCTACCGGTTGCATCTCACACGCCCCAGAACATGCTTGTCATGCAGATGTGTCACAAAAGATTTCTAGCTTTCTTCAAGACATCGTGTCACTAGGAATCCAGTGCTCCCTGGAACGCTTCCACTCAATATCCACTCTGTTATAAATTATGGATGTTTTGCATGTGTTCTACTCACCAGCTAAGTTTATGCATTGTTGGTAATTCGCTTCGCGAGCCCAATCTAGTCTAATTTTCTCTTTGGGCCCTTATCAAGTCCTCTATGCACAAGACAGATACATTGTCTCACCATGGGAACTCCTCAAAACACAAGACGGGTCATGCGAGGAAGCAGGAGTGCCAGGCCTAAGCCCCAAAATGCTTGGGATTCATTCTTACTCATAGTGGGTATTCCTGAGGATTCAAAGGGAGGTTCCTACCTTCATGCAGAAACAATGGTATCGCCTCATCTAAAGGCTGAAGTGGAAGAATTTACACTGAAAGGACGAAGTTTGGAAGCCACGTCTCCTAAAAAACAACTACCACAACGAAGAGGAAGGCCAAGAAAAAATAAGGAAGAAGGGAAGAACCAAATCCCGATCAATTCATGCACAAGATCGAGTGCCAAGGAAAAACTTATGCGTTCTATCCCGCTAGGGCCTGTCGAAGCCACAAGTCAGGGAAGCAGGAGCACAACAAGGAGGATATAGGCCTCGAGTTATAACGTTCGAGAGTGAAGCTGAGAGATGGAGTAGGCACAACTTGCCATTGTTGAACTCTACCAGGAAAATAGAGAATTAAGATGGAGATTGGCAGTAAAGATGCTTGAGGTGCCAGAATCACAAGGCCGTGAAGGTAATGTAACATGGCTCAAGATAGAACTTCGGGAAGATCAAGACACAATTGTGCAGCTGCGAGAAGAAAAACAGGTGCTGGAAGAAAAAAATATGAAAACATCTCAGGGAGCGCAAAACAGCCAGGGAGATAGTCTGCATAGACCTTGTCAGTGTGCGGGAGAAGCATGATCGACAAACTTTATTTTGTATTCTCAGACATGGCACAAAAAACTTGATATTTTTTTCTTTTTTTGAAAATTTTTGCATTCTTAACGTAAACCGGGTTGGTTGGCCAAAAGGGTGTAGACGATGTCCCTTGTATGAAATGTAAGCTCGATGGGAAACTAATACAAAGTCTTGAAACTTTTGATGAAAGGATTTTGCTTGTAGTGGTTGGATGCATTGTTTCTTCTCTTTTATTGCATATCTACTGTGTTCTTTGTCTAAATTTTCTTGTAATTTGGCTCCGAAATTATAATTAGTGGTGCTCCGAGTAACTTTGTATTTTCATTGATATCCTTAAGCGAGAAACCTCTGACACCGATTGATTTCATCGTATGGTGTTTTCATGGCACAACTAGTTCGGGAAACGTGGCACTTAAGACCGAGGACTTAGCTCCCAGGTATTGGTCAGACTTAGGACTTTAAAGTTATGCTCTCTAAACTAAACCTGGGAATGTCGATGCCCGAGAGGTATCAGTGATCGGTGTCTGGGTATGAACCTACCGTGTATTTTCCTGTGGGTTATCGTCCTCAAAAATCCTAATGCCAAAAAAAATTTGGAAGTCGACGATCGAATGCAAACTTGTAGCGTAGTCAGGATGTTCATCACGAGTTGATATTTTTTTATTTTGCTAAACATGTCGGGTATAGGCCATCGGTGATAAGATTTCTTTCTTTGTTCAATACTTACTCTTTTATTATTTTTCTGATGCTGAAGAGATTGGTCATCGAAAATATTCTTGTGCAATGCCTGTCGAGAAAGAAAACTCCCATTTTCCGACACCGATGAAGATCGGTGCTTCACGACCTCCGTTCGCTCGAGTGATTTTCTTTCATCTTTAATTTTTCCCAATGCTGAATTTTTTAAGAACGTCAGGAAAATGTTTTGACTGTGAATTCTCTAATTAAATGTTAGTATTTTAAGTGATGGGTTTTCGCATGTTCAAGAAAACTTTGAGATACTTAAAAGAGAGGCAAAAATGGTAAGAAAACACAACATTTTCCACAATGAACACGAATCAAACAGTGCAAAAAGATCAAGTGGTACACCCAAAAATTAAAATTGATATAAGCTTTTTAGGGTGTGTTGATTTCTCAACAAATGGTGACTTACTGGGCAAAATCAGAATCTATGTTCCTCTGTCGTGCTTGGTTGATACAAAAGCTAGTGGAGAACTTAACTGGCTTTAAATCAAATCTTCTTTTACCCTTGCATTCGAAATCCTCTGGTTGATGCTTCTGAGTCTTCCTGTGGGTTTTTTTAACCTTTATTCCTCCATTTCCTGTAACCCTGACTCATGCCCTTTTGTACATAGGTCTAGTAAAGTATTCATTGGCATGGATCCTTTAGTTACCTTTACTCACTTGCAACGGTGTTGCTCCGCTGCCAGCGGGCGTCGATAGCCCCGCCAAATTCACCCTAACATCAAATACCTTGATTCTCTACCAGCGAGCATCCATAGCCCCAACGGAGTTATCTGCATACCCTCTCCTAATGTTCACTCATTTGATAAAATCAATTTTACTTCGAAAGAATGCCCTGAACGAGTGGGAGAGGATGATGTATGTTTATTTTGCAAAGTGAGAGGGTTAAGGTGGATCATTTTCTAGATCTGTCTTTGGGGTTCATGTAGTCCTTTTTGACTTTCCTTCTTTCCCTTAAGTTCTTAACAAACCACTAAGTAGACACTTCTGACATTTCTCCAAATTTGTTCATCTGCGCAGGTTAGATAGAGATCCCCTCAAAGAAATGGCAAGTTCCTCAACACTTCTTATGTTATATGTGAGTGATGAGTTAGGAACGGAGTTCGCTATGTCGCATGATTTGAGGTCAACCATTGTCTTGCTAAACACAAACTTCAAAGGCACAGAAATCCAAAAAGCAAAATAAAACAACCAAAAATGCATTTCTCAATTGACCTAGCTGAAACCAAAATCATGAAAACATGCATACAAAACATTATATATATATATATATATATATATATATATATATATATATATATTATTGGAAATATTTTTTTAGGGCTTGTCCATTTACTGGGAGGGCATCAGGTTCCCCCCTCAGATTTTACAATCGATAAGTGCATGCCCCAATCTTCTCAGCCACCTAGAAAGGTCGAAGCCATAGATTCTGAAACTAGAATGTTTTCCTTTTGGCTCGTTTTCTTTGTCCCATTTTAGGACTAAGTCTCCTACTTCAAAATTCTTCTCTTTAGCCTTATTCTTATCAAACCATGTTTTAACGATCTGTTGGTGGGATGTGAATTTTGATTTAGCCTTTTCCCTTTCTTCCTCCAGAATGAGCATAGTGTCAATTCTTTGTTGTATGATTGATGAAGGTTGTCCTCCAGAATGTTGGGCTAGTTGAAGATATGGAAGATAAAGCCCATTTGGGAGAATGGTTTCCTACCCGTATACCAGAAAGTACATGGAATTTCCTATAGCTTCCTTGGATGTGACCCTATCGGCCCATAGAGCGTTATGGATTAGATTATGCCAATTCCTTTGGTTGTATACAACCATTTTCTTCAATATTCTAACTAGGTTCTTATTGGTTGATTCTGCCACTCCGTTTCCTTGTGAATAATAGTTTGCAGAGTACCTAATTATGATTCCTTTGTCTAGATCAAACTCCGTCTATAGGGTGGAAGAAAAATAAGTTGCATTATCAAAAACCAGGATATAAGGTACAACAAACCTCATGATTATCTATTGTTCTATGAATTGGATTACTACCTTCTCATTTACATGAGTTAGAGGGATGGCCTCTACCCATTTCATGAAATAATCGATGGCAGTAAGTATGTACTTATGTTATTTTGAATATGTTGGTGTAATTTCTCTTATGATATCTAACCCCCATTCCTCAAAAGGCCTAGAAACAGTCACCGTTGGAGTGGAACTGCTTCTCTCTTTTCCCTCCTGACGCTTATTTGGAAAATTTTACAGATTCTAGCATATGCATGGGCGTCTTTGAACAAAGAGGGCCAATAGTAGCCAGCTCTCAGTATCTTATGAGCGGTAGTGTTTCCTGCAAAATTTCCACTGGAAGGGCCATCATGGAGACCCTTCAGAACTTTGTCTACATCTTCACGTTCGATACATCTTAAAATTACCCCATCATAATTAACCCGGAAGAGTACCAAATTTATGAGTCGATATTGTGCGGATTTTAACCTAAGAGCTCTCCTTTCCCTAGGGTCGATATTTTCTGGGAAGTCCCATGGTATAGGAGATAAGTCAGTTTCTCATAGTAAGACTCTTGCCCTAGGGAAATGTATGAAGCTTCACCACACCATAATGCCATTTTATTCTCCCATCCAAAATCTTCATTTACTTTGTCCTGGGGTTCAGTTGCAAGTTTGCATAACCCTTGTCCTCTAACTAGTTTGGAAAGATTTATATCTAGATCAAATTCTTGAACTACTTCCATCCAGTTCCCTCTTCTTTCCCCCATCTCTTGTTGAGTGAACAAGGATCGGACCACAGGGTGATGCACGGTTACTTTGGTGTGGTTCTTGAGGATGTTAGGCTTGAAGTGTTTCACTACTTTATATACCGCATAGGCCTCTTTATCTATAGAAAGATATTTGAGTTCGGCTCCTTGGAGGTTAGTGGTCATGAATGACACCAAGGCCTCATTGTTTTCATCATCCTTTTGAGTCAATACTACAACTAATGACTAGTCAGAGGCGAAAGCATAGAGGAAGAAATATCCATTAAAATTGGGACTTCGTAACACGGGGGCCTGAGATATCACAGTATTAATATTGTTGAAAGCATCCTTTCGTTCATGTTTAGATATGGTTTTGTTGAGATTAATATTCTTTGTGTTTTCCATAGTTCCGAGATTTATAGTTTCATGCATGGGACAAGAACTACCAGTTTTCTCATTTTTGGGCCCCTTGAATCGTTCCTTTAGGTCAAAAATATTTTCTAAATTATCTATTCCCTTCGAAATTGTGTGAGACTTCGATTTGTCAGTTGGTTGACCTATCCAAGGATCAGTTTCTATTGATTGTTCCTATAATACTTCATCGTCAATAGCCAAATATTTGAAATTGTCTTGGTTATTCAGGAAGTTTATGATATGTTCATCTCCTTCAAAGACTTTCCAATTAGATATGTTGTTAGGCACCGATGGTTTGTAGAGAAGATCCACCGTGAACCGAGAGTCTTCATAATCCTATAGAGGTGATAACCTTGAATTAGTTGTGGCCAAGGAATCATAAAGGATATTCCTTCCCCTTGGGATTGTTGTGATATTGAAAGCTTCAAAATTCTCTATTAACCTATGCACTTCATGTTGATAATTCTTTAGGTGCATGGAATTCCAATGTATAGTATTCCTTACTTGTCTAACGATTATCTCAGAATCTCCAAAAACCTTCAATTCTTTGACATTTAGGTCTATGGCTTTCTTTAACCCTTGTACTAGAGCTTCATACTCGATGGTGTTGTTTGTGCATTCAAACTCAAGTCTACAGGATAGGAAATGACATTTTCCCTTCAGATCAATGAGGATACACCTAGCACAAGACCCTTCCTATGATTTAGATCCATCAAAGTATATGGTCCAAACTTGTGAATGCAAGTTATATGATTCATCTCTCTTATTACTTTCTTGCTCTCCTATTTTTTGTTCCGTCATTTCTAACTCATATCCTTGACAGAAGAGGGTTTCCTCTGTCAGCATCAACGATTTCTATTGAAAAACCATTTCACAGTTTTGAGTAAGGGGGACATCGGATGAGAGAGGGGAGAAGTTCTCGAAGTAGGAATCGTAGTAATAATTTCCTAGAACAGGAAAATATATTGATGAAGGTTCATTCAAGGTTTCTAGGTCAGTGAAAATATGTTTTAGATACCTTTCCCGATCGATTCTGATAATATTTTTGTATCCCTTCAGCGGTAGCCAAAGGTGTGTCTAGTATGTACTAAGTATTCGTTTAACTTCTGAGACCAATATCGACTTAGTAATAACCCATAAGACTTCGGGATATCTACTACAATGATGTCAATCACTTGCACAAACTTGGGATGTGTTGTTATTCTGATCATTACATCTTTGAGTTCCCCAATGACTTTGACCTGGGATTTGTCTAGTTGTATTAAATGTTTATCTCTTTTGAGAGGAACGACATTTAATTTTTTGCAAATAGACAAAGGCATAACATTGGAAGATTCTCCCGAATCGACCAAATAATTGTGGAGGTTTCTGTTGAAAACTTCAAATGTTAAAAGGAACGGTGTAGCAAAAGGTTTTCCCTTCTTATCTTTCGAGAAGGTATTCACAGTTGGTTTATTTCCTAGGATTGTGGGAGTCATATTCCTTTGTCGATCATCGCTTATCGTAGGGATTTCTATTGATCTCAAGGATTATAGAAGGAAGTCCTTTTGTTGGGGGATCCTACATATGTCCATAACTGATATATTAGCCTTTAACTTCTTCAAATATTCAACTATATTGTAATCCAATTTGGGAGATTCTCAGGTATGGATGCTTATAGTGTTCTTACAGGGACAAAAAGGTGATTTCTAGTGATCAAGAGTTGTCTTACCCCCCAAAGTTTGGTTCGTAGTAGGATCCTTTGAGATAGGTGGGCCCTTACTTCTTGTTTTCACAAACCATACCTCTACAGGTGATTCTTGAAACTCAGAAAGGTCATCAGAAGGCATGATTAGGTTAGGATCCCATATCAGCATGGTTGTATATTATGGTGGATCAATCTCTTCCTAATCAACAACATTAATCACTGAACTTCTTGGTTGTTCGGTTAGGGAGACTTCATCTAGAAACTGATTAGCCATCAAATTCATGGCATGCACCCATTGAGGGTAGTCTCTTTCATAGTGGGTTTCCTAGTGATAAGTACAGAAAGAATCAGATGCTACATTCCCTAGATCGATATTTAAGTTAGCTAGGGGAGGTTCAATTTCTTTGAATGGTGGGTTCCTTTTAAAGAAAGTCTTATAGGTCCTTTGGCCTTGGTTTCCCTCCCTTGCACTTCTCTTCATGTCTATGATCTCGTTTGACAATTTCTTAACCATGCGTTGTAGATATTCTATGTCTCCATTACCCTTGTCGGGAGTCTGTTCTGCTTGTTTCCCTGGCGGTCTAGTCAAAAGGATTCCTCTCCTAGGAGGAGGTTGAACTTATTTCTTACCTAAAGAGACCTAGATTTCTTTACACCCTTTCATCTGGAATTCTATTATTTTGTCCTCTTCAAAATTCTCAGCTAGGGTTCACTTGGAAGCCCTCTTCACAAACATGGAGATGGAAGCTGGGAGGGCATTAATGTATACTTTGATTTGAAACTCTTGATTAGGTTTATCTTTGGGATGGAATTTGTTTAATATGGTGGTGAATCTTTGATTAAAATCTTTGACCCTCTCCTTCAGACTCATGGTGGCAGTGAACAATTCATCCATCAAAGCTCTCGTGGTAGTCTCTTCTGCAAATTTATCTAGAAAATCCTTCTGGAACTTCGTCTAGCTAGTTATAAATCCTACAGGTAGATTAAAATACCATGTGGAAGTTGAATTCTCAAACGTATAGGGGAAAATACTACATAATATGTCTTCATGTTGGACATTCATAAGTCTGATCACTAGTATGAATTTCTTGATATGATCATCAGGCAATCCTGAGGTCTCGGGGTCAAATTTAGAAAGTAACTTCTTTGGATGTCGGGGAAGGTTACGGACTTGTCCCGGGATGGACAAAGTGTCTCTGGCCAACCAAGGTTGATTGTTTTGTTTTGGGTTTCCCCTTTATTCATCATGGTTGTTGTTACCTTCCATATCTTTGGACTCTGAGTTAAACTCTTCTTCTTTCGAAAAATCATCCAGCACAGAGACATTGTCCACTGGCGTTTTAGGGATCAGGTTAAGAGGATGTTCGATTTTAGTGAGATCGAAATATATTAGGTCTTCTACTGTGTGCACAAAAACCTGTTCAGGGGTGTCAACCATTGGTCTCCTTACTTGTTTTCTTCGAGGAAGTATCAGAACTAAGGGTAACGCACTGATCTGTGTGGTGTATTCTCTTATGAGTCTTATAAATTGATTTAATTCCTCGTGAGGAAGAGCGTAAGGTATTTCAGGGAAAAAAAATTGTTCCTCGGACTGGGGTGAATTACTCATTTCAGGAGTAGACAGTGTGTGTGGTCTGTCTTGGGAATGACTAGCCATGCATGTGGGCTATTTTGAATCTATAGGTTGTTTGAAATATTATATGAAATATATATTCATTCACTCATTATTCACACCAAGAACCAATTACATTTTGATAAGAGCCATGGGTGCACTAAGAAACCAAGATCTTCATTGTATTGTTAAGCTACAAGAATTCTCCCTTGAGAATCCTCTTTTCTCTTTGGAGCCTTCAAGCATCATTGCAATAGGCCATTCCACTCACCTCTTGAGGGAATAGGCATTGATTTTCTTCACCATTTTACATTTTCTTCCATTGTAATAAGATCTCTCCATTAGGGAACTCAAGAGCCCTCCCAAGGAGGAAGAGGGGACTCATAAGTCATCATTTTTCTCTACGGTGTTTTTCCTACTAACCTATTGATCCATTGGTAGCATTATGTTGGTAATTGGTTGATTTTTATGATTCTAAGTTTCTCATGATTTATAAATTTTGTTTCTTAGTTGTTTTAGTTTTTTTCTTTGTTTATTACATGTGTTTGGCTTGTTTAAACCACTCACAAACTTATGTGTTATCTAGCAGGCTCATCTAGACATGCAAGTTTTCTTGTTTTTCTCACCCAAGTGACAAAACCAACACAAACAGATTGGCGACCATACTGGGGATCAATATCAAATTCCACCCTATTTGAGCTTAGAGAGCACTTATTTTTAATCAATTTGTCTTGAAAGTACCAAAATCGGCCTAGCCCAACCTACCAAAGGAAACATTCGAAGCTGGAGGAGTATTTCACTTGGAAATTCTCCCCCCAGACGCGTGACAGGAAGTGCATTGATTTTCTTGTCCATAGACGTGCACTGTGCACACTGTGTGCATCACAAACTTATTTTCTCCGCGCATTCTACGCATTGTGCACCCTTTGCACACCTGTATGAATTGTAACTCATGCACATATCCATTTTTTCAAAATTGTAAGGATTTATATGATGATTTGAAGGCCCCTAGCCTTTATATTTTTGCTTTCATGCACTTTGTAAGGAAAATGCACTCCACTTAGAATCTTTTCCCATATGAAAGGTTAGATAAACATAGGCACTTAGGGGGTAAAAAGAACCAAATATTTTCCTCTTTTTCTTTGGTTTCCATATGGATGTCTTGTTTGGGTTGTAAAATTTCAAGTTGAGATTATTGCTATCATACATAAGTCACTTACATTGGGACTAGAAATTAACTTTGACCCTTGAGTACGCTCTTCTATCGCACCCTAGTGTGATATTGAGAATTAGAAAGGTGGTTAAAGTGACATTTCATCTCCCTTAACAAAAATATTTAGGAGAGGACAAAGACCCCTTAGGGTTCCTCTTAGTTTTTTGAAACTTATATTAAATTTGTAAGGGCCCATACATGCCCACATGTTGCAAACTTAGGATAGTTTCTTTAAATTGCTTTCTTAGTTTACATCACAATCTAGGGAAATTTAAAGATCAAAGTAATGGGCCCATACATGCCCACATTATTGCGATATAGGATAGTTTCAAAGATTTCTTAGTGTAAACAACATTTAGGGAGTTTAAAGGATTTGTAAAGGACCCCATATGTCCACATGCTATTTCTTTAGGGCTTTTAAAATTCTGCAAGGTTGTACCAATGAAACTTAGCAAGCTAGGTAACAAATATTTGTAAGGACCACAAGAAGTCCACATGTTGCAATCTCACACCTAACTTATTAAAAACTTGGCACACTTTTTCACTTTCTTGCACACAAAGCCACTCCTCGCACACATAATTTCCATTTTGAATTGTGGAGGTTGAAGTAGGTTTTCTCCAAAGGAATTATGAAATGTCCCACTACTTGTTTGGAAATTATCCACACCCATTAATTCAAACGATATTAGTTTACATCCCCAAACTCTCAGCCCACCACATCTACCCATGTGGAAATTTTGGGCTACAATTGCACCTTAATCAGATTTTGTGTGGCTATTGGGAAACATCTCCATCTCTTTCGGGATATGCACCCTCTACCCGTCATTATAATTGATTATTTCAACCTTCACTAGCTCCTCTTCTAGTGGTTTCAGACCCCATAGTTGAGTGATTTTGGAAGGCCTAGTGATATTTGAGATGAAGAAGACTACGTCTTTTAGGAAACGATCATTTTTTTTTTATTCTGTTCCCCCATGTGGAACAAATCCACCTATCCACATGTTTTCTTATTTATAGTTGATTTATGTATGATGCTCATTTGATTAAATGCAGTTGTGAGTTGTACTATCTTGTGAAGGTCCAAAATATACAAATCTTGTGAAGTTCTTATCACCATTTTCACACATTCACTTTGCTAGTTGGAAGCCATAGGGAACCCATAGAATCCTCATCGTTCTAGATGCTTGCAAAATCTTCCTCCTATTCTAGGAGGAGTCCCTAGTATTTCTAAATCACCCAATCAACCATCTCACACTCCCATAAGTGCTAATATTTTTGGATCATCTTTACTTGGTTCCACTTTTCTTGGGTCCGATTCCCAAGGCCATCCATCCACTATTTCTCCTTCACAAGGAGGCG
>JZKD02S1967777.1:332430-342693 GCA_000966675.3 Picea glauca | reverse complement strand
TCAGAAGTGGTCCACATACCTGCAACAGTTTCATTTGAACATTAAGTACAAAAAAGGTAGCACCAATAATGTTGCAGACTGCCTCAATCGACCACCCATCGTGGCGCTAACCACTATGCTCAACTCTTGTGGGCACGAGACTTTCGATTGGAAACTTCTCTACACAAGTGATCCAGAATTCAGCCACACATACAATACACTCTTGGAGGGTAAGAAAGTTCCCAATTTTCACCTCCAGGATGCCCTGCTTTGTCACTTGGGACACCTTTGTGTTCCTTCAAGTGAGTGTGCCAAGATGATTTGGGAAGCACACTACATTCGAGTCGTTAGGCATTTTGGGGTCGAGAAAACCGTGGCAGTACTGCAAAATTATTTCTATTGGACGAACCTTAGACAAGATGTCGGGAAGTACATCAAGTCCTGCACTGCTTGCGCCATTGCCAAACCGACCATCAAGAGTCAAGGCCTCTATACTCCGCTTCCTACCCCCAGTCGACCTTTGGAATCCATCTCTATGGATTACATGTCGGGCATTCCTTCTACTAAGCATGGCAATGACTGTGTTTTTGTGGTCGTCGACCGATTCTCGAAGATGTCCATTATGATGGCCTCCAGATTAGTTGTCCTCTCCACACCAACTACTAATTCTGTCATTTATTCCATTATTAAATTATCCAAAACTATTGTCTTAGTCTCCCTAGATCCCTGGTGTTTGATGGCTACTCCCTTGGGTAGAAATTATGTGTAGTGCCCACTAGAATGGAACAAGGAGAGAAGGTAGCATCTGTGGGTAGCACCCTTGTGATGCATGTCTGCGGCTACATTTGTCCTCTGTTGCAAAATTGAGTAGAGCCTGTGTGTAAACCTTCTCTCTGTAAGATATTACATAACGCCTGTGGGTAGCACCTATCTAACAATTCCACATTCTATAAAATATTATGCACCACCACCTATGATGCGTCTGCATAAGGGTTTGGGTAGCTATGAAAAAATAAAACGTCTTTGACTCCTGAACGTGTGTAGAGTTGTTTGTGTCCTTCCATGATGACAAATCAATTTACTTAGGTGTTTTTACCACTGAGTGAAACTACTACTTGGAAAAAATTCCAAAATTCATATAGCTAAACACCTAGAAGCCTGTATAGGTGGAAAAACTTAATATGTGCATATCAGATAACCTTCCCAAGAAGGAACAACTTTCAAAAATGGGGTTTACCACTACCAACTACTTTTTCATTTTAACACTTAACCTCACACTCTTCCTCATGGAAAGAGTGTCTTCAACTGACTCAATAGACTTCTTCTTCTTAGCATTGGTAGGCTTCTTTAGTATAGTTGTGCTCTCCTTAGCTACCGATTTGTCATTTTCAATGGCAGCCTCAACCAACACCTGTAAATTCTTTTGGGTTACTTCATATTGGAAATGCTTCATTTCTTCCTTTAGCTTCTTGTTCTAAGCCTGGAAACCCATGTTCTATCTATAAAGATTCTTAAGTTGTTTGGAAGGAAGCAGAGCCTTTCTCCCTGCAAACCTTGCCAAGTCTAGGGTATGGTTGTAGCCATTCATGAGCTCATTCATCTGAGCCAAGTGGACCATGTCTTCTTCTTTGAGGCGAGTTATTTATCTCCTTTCATCCCTAAGCTGCTTAATAAGTCTTTTGTAAGTCTGACTGCCAAGGGGGTTGGGGACATGTGCAGTCTCAACAATCTTTTTCTCGTCCTTTTCTTCCATTTGTACAGAAGTTTCCTTGCATGTTTCATCAGTATTCTCAAAACATTTTCCTTTATGCTTCTTCTCTTGCACAACGGCCTTTTCTTTATTTTTCATAGGTTTTTTTCAATCCTTCACGGGGATTTCATCTTCCTTCTCCAAAGGTATTTTGGTAACTTTACCCTTTATTTTCTATACAGGGGTTTCTTGTAAAGGTTTTCCTTTGAAATCCCCCTTAGGAATTGATGACCTGGTGAAAGTTCTTTTACCTTTGATTTCAGTTGTTGGATAAGGAGAGGGAAAGAGAAGTTTCTTCCCTTTTTTTGATGTCACCTTGGTAGAAGATGGAACTTCTTCTAACCCTGGTGGAGGTGGTGGTGAGAAATCTCTATGTGGGGAAGGACATACCTCCTCCTCAACTTCTCTGACCTTCTTATTGATCTCTGAAACAAGTGTCTCTTCCCTTTCTCTTCTTGTTGATCCCTATTTTAGTACTGGTAGGTGATGAAGATCCTGCAATTTGTGATTGGGGGTAGGTGTTGGGTCCATCTTAAAGTGAGAAGAGACCAAAAAAATCTCCCAAGAGATCTCTTTCTTTCCCAAGTCTTCATAGACAAGCATTCTGATAAGTCCAGAGTGGAAAAGGATAGAGTCCACATCCTTGGATTTGGCTTGCACCCTATCTGCCATTTTACCTATACTTCTCAATAGGTAATATGGAATATTCATTTGAACCTTACCAGTAAAATGCAACACCAACCTTATGTGGTAATGGTATAGGGTGTTAAATCTCCCTTCACAACTAAAATATCTCTGTATGATTTTCAACATTCTGTCAAACTGGTTAATCAATTGATTCCTTGATAGATTCTTAGATAAATCATTGGCTTGGTATTCAGGCTTGAAAATATCTTTAACGAAAGGTGAAATCAATACCATGGCCTTGAACCAATTTTCTCCTGAAATAGGAATCCCTGTTGCAGTTGAGATGGAGGCTTCAGTTACCTCAAATTCCAAATCTCCAACTCTGGTTTTCTTGCCATCAAAATTTAGTGCAAATTGTTTTGCCACTTCTGAGTGGCCTCCTTGCATGTTCTGACAGAAAGAGAAGCATCCTTCTCTTCGAAAAATTTCCCTTTCCATGGGTTTTGTGTCAAAAAGATGCATGTCCACAAGTTCTGTTTGAACTATCTTGCCACCTTTGTGTGCTTTCTTCGACTGAGGGGTCTCCATGACTCAGGAAGAGGGTTCTTAAGAGGTTGTAAGGGATGCTATCGACTAAAAAACTTCAATTTAAGTCTCAAAAGCACACGGATGGCCCTCCAAATTAACAGTGCTTAGAAAATGAACTTGTCTATGAGAAATGGACTTTCATGCTCATACAGGTTTTCAGAGTGTATACTATGAGGAAGTAATTCCAAAATGACTCTTCGTATAGTATGAAAAGAAGCAAAGGATAATCATAGAGGTTTGAGCAATGCCTCTACATATCGCAACACATACACAGAGGATGGGTTATTTCAGGCCTATGACTTTCAAAGGATATGAATAAACACAATAATCAGACTATAGATACGAGAAAATATGTTTACAGGAATGAAAATATGGCTCCCATACTACCCTACAAGCTTAGCAAACCGAAACCCGAGCACAAATCTCCTATAAAAATTAATATGCGAAGGAGGTTGCACAGGATACCTGTGAATTCAACAACTGTTGAGCTCCTCAGCGTGAACTTACGATGAGATTGAGGAAACTTTGGCCCTGAAATCTCTCACAGCATTGGATTTAGTGTACATGCGATCGTCTGATCTAAACTGGCAAACTTACGCAGCGCGTCACTATCAAAATTTCAAATTTAGAAAACATTACCAAGGATCATAAATGCAAGATCTTTTGAAAGCATTTCAACCGACTTCAGGCACTGAAAACAAGGTTGAAGGTATCATTTGTGGAAATCATGACTTGGAGTGGGTGCATGATAATCATGATAGGCGCTATGGGAATGCATGCTGAGTGGGCAACGTTCTCCAAACCACTAATGATTGAACAGGTGGGTGGGGATGTTGAGGTATGCATGTGAGGTCATGAGTGATGAGAGAGGTGTGCCACATCATCCTAGTCATGGGAGGTATCAACCTAGGGATGAATCATGAGAGGGAACATAAGGAATAGACCATGAGCTCATAAGGGTTTAAGGACCAAAAATTGAATTGTGGATCAACACATGAGCTATGAGTCAAAGGTTTAGTCATCCTAAGGGGTCCTATCATAAATAACATTTAAAGGATGAGAAATTTATTTTAAAGAGAAAATAAGAATCTAAGGTTTTTTTTTTTTCTTTTTTTTCTTTTTAAACAAAAACAAACTAAGAGACCCAAGGTGACTTAGTGTGATAACAGGGGTGTCTCGTTTTCTTCCAGTGGAGCAGTATTTTTAGCTAGATTCCCAATATCTCCTGTCGTCGAGGCCAAATCTTCCCTTTCTTATTCAAGATTCATGTCGACTTCCTTCTCTCTTACGTCTACACTTTCTCCTTCTCATCCAACCTCCTGGGGAATTCTTTCTCTCTGCGCTTCTCTCTCACTTAATCTTTGACTATCTAATATTTCCTATTTTCTAATCTTTCACAACTCTTTCATCTATATTTCCTCTCCTTCTCCCGGTTCGACCTCTTTCCTCAACTTATGGGACTGTCTTGCTTCTTTGTTGATCTTTTCGCACCACCACCTCTCAACTATTGTTACCCGTACTGGCAATGTATCGTTCATCGCTAAAACCCCACGCGTTATGACAACGTCAGTGTAGGCCTTCTTAAAGACTCTTCGTTAATGGGTACCTTCCCCATTCCACCACCCGATGGTCCATGCTCGTTTGTTGCTTCAATTAACATGATCTCCACCTCGATTCATGAACTTCCTGCATCTCACAATCCCTGGATAGTACCTGACCCTAGAGATCATCTTCTTTATGGCGACGAAATGTCGTTAAGTCCGGTCGAATCTGCCTATCAGGCCATTCAATCGGCAACCCCTTCTACCCCCTCTCTTGGTGAGTTATCTCCAGATCATTTCCGTGTCATTTTTCCCACAGACGAGATGATCATGTCTGTCATGGAGGACACCCCTTGGGATGATGGACATCATCATTACATCCTCTTTCTGGAGCAACATACCATTGAGAAATACCAATAGATCTTGACCTCGTCGACCGTTGTTGTCATCTCCATCATTCCCGAGTCCACACACGATGTGTTTTCTGAAGGGAACTTAGGCAATATCTTGCCCACTATTCCCCTTGACATATCCGTCAAACCTGGGATTGTCGAAAATGTCCATATCGGAGCTTCGTGTTCTTCGGATGAAATCGTCACCTACACATCCCTTTTCAAAGAGTTTCGTGACATCTTCGTCTGGAGCTACGAAGAAATGTCAGGTATCGACCTTGAGATTTTGATACATGAGATAAAGACATACCCCGATGCTAAACCCGTCCGGCAACGCCTTCGTCCAGTTCACCCACATAAAGTGGCTGCTATCAAACTCGAAGTCGAGAAACTTCTTAAAGCTGGATTTATTTATCCAGTGGCTCTGACAGACTGGGTTTCCAATCTTGTCCCAATCGACAAGAAACAAGGTACAATTCGTGTATGCATTGATTATAGGGATATCAACAAATCTTGTCCCAAAGACAACTTTCCTACCCCTTTCATCGATCAGATTGTCGACGATTGCGTCGGAAGTGAAATATTCTCCCTCATGGATGGTTTCTTCGGGTATAATCAAATCAACATTGTTCTCGAGGATCAACATAAGACTGCTTTTATTTGTCCTTGGGGTACTTTTGCCTATCGGAAACTCCCTTTCGGTTTCAAGAACGTTGGCGCAACTTTTCAACGATCTATGTATTATGCTTTCCATGATATCAAGCACATCGTTCAACCATATCTGGACTATTTACCTGCTCACTCAATGCACCGAGTCGATCATCCAACCCACCTCCGAGCCATTTTCGTCCGTTGTCGGTTATACCGTATACGTTCGAATCCTCATAAGTGTGTTTTCTGCGTGGAATCCGACCGACTTCTAGGTTTTATCATTTCACGTCAAGGGATCCAGGTGTATCCTTTAAAGGTTGAGGCAATCCTTAATCTCCCTCCTCCTTCTACACTTCATCAGTTACAAATTTTGCAGGGGAAAGCAAATTTTCTTCGTCGTTTTATCCCAAATTATGCCGAGATAACTCGTGGATTTACGCGGCTCTTAAAAAAGGGTTCAAAGTTCGTTTGGGATACCATTTCCAACAATGCTTTTGAAGCTTTGAAATTATCCCTAACGCGTGCTCTGCTTCTCTTTCCCCCTGATTACAGTCGTGATTATTTCCTCTACCTTGCTGCCTCGGATTACACCATTGGTATGGTTCTCGTCCAAGAGGATGATGCTAACGAAAAACATGTTATATACTACTTGAGTCAAAGTCTAACACCTACTGAAATCAAGTATTTACATGTCGAAAAACTGGCCTTGGATGCCATTCAAGCCATCCAACTCTTCCGGCACTATATCCTCTCACGCAAGACTACAATGATTTCCAACTACAACCCTATGCAACACATTCTCACACGTCAATTGCTAGGGGGAAAATACTCCAAATGGATTGTGATACTCCAAGATTTTGACTTGGAATTTGAATGCGCCAAGTCCAAGAAGTCCCTAGTCTTTGCTGAGTTGATATGCGACTTTCCCTATTCTGAAACGAAAAATGTAGCAGTTGATTCATTACCCGATGAATATCTTTTCCTAATTAGCACTGATGATATTTGGTATGGTGATATCATTATATATCTCCAAACCCAAACTTTCCAGCCAACTTTGTCTAGTACTGACCGACGTTGAATACGCTACCAAGCCCGTTAATACATTATCCTCGGGGATACTCTTTATCATCAGGGGATTGCCTCTGTTTTTCGATGCTGCCTAACGTTCGACGAGGTCGAGAAAGCTCTGAATGACTTCCATTCTGGAGCCTGTGGTGGTCATATGTTTGGGTATGCTACTACCCAGAAGATATTAAGAGCAGGGTATTTTTGGCCTTCTTTATTTAACGACTGCATAATCATCATTCAAAAGTGTCATGCTTGCCAGACCTATAATAACAAGATACTATCACATCCATCTCCTCTTCACCCTGTGGTCTCCGTTGGTCCCTTTGCGAAATGGGACATTGATTTCATGACATGTCACCCTCACTCATCCAGGAGGCATGGTTACATCATTGTAGCCGTCGATTACTTTACGAAATGGGTTGAGGCGATGTCGACATTTGACAACACTGGAAATACCACAACATTATTCATTTTTAATCACGTCATAGCTCGTTTTGGTGTTCCCCAAGCTATCGTCATTGATCATGGTAGCCACTTCATAAACTTCATGATGTATGAACTTACTGAAAAGTTGGGTCTTCTCCATGAAAACTGAACGCCTTATTACCCACAAGCCAACGACCAAGTCGAAGCAATTAACAAAGTTCTCATAACTATGCTCTGAAGAATGATAGGGATTCACAAAACAAGTTGGCACACAATGTTGTTTTCGACATTGTGGGCTTATCGGACATCTGTCAAGTCTGCTATTGGGTTTACAACTTTCCGGTTAGTCTATGGTTTGGAAGCTATTCTCTAGATTGAATGCGAGATACCCTGTTTAAAACTAGTTGTTGAAGTCCTACCAAACACTTCTACTGAGGAAGAACGTCTATTGTATCTTATGCGATTAGACGAAACTCGACGCGATGCTACCCTAGTTATAGAAGCTCAGAAAAAATGTGTCAAGGCCCAATACGACAAACATGTCAAGCCTCGCGTTTTATCCGAAGGAGATCTCGTTCTCCTTTATGATCAAGATCGAGATATGCTAGGAGCTGGAAAATTCGAAGCCATGTGGCGAGGTCCTTATATCGTTCGACGAGTTTTCAAAAAAGGAGATTATGAGTTAGTATATTACGATGGTATCCCTTTGAGTGAACCTAGGAATGGGTTGTACTTGAAGAAGTACTATGCATAAAATCATCTATGCACAAGTACTTGTATTTTTATTGTATCATACTTCTTGTGTGTTACTAAAGCTTGCTTTTGTCATTATCTGGTCTCTGCCCTTATGTGACATTGTGTTTGATTTCCATATGTCGGAGTCTTCGCTACCCTATATTGGCTTCGCTGATGGCGCTAGCCGTAGTACTCAGAACCTTACTTCCGCTGCATGGGAAATTTACGCCCCTACAAACGAACTCATCTCCTTACGAGGGGTGTGTCTCGATCGTGCGACCAACAATATTGCAGAGTATAGCACCATTATCGAATTGTTGATTGATTCTATCTCACTCAGAATCTGTCATTTGGTTGTGCGACTCGATTCGCAGCTTGTAGTACTATAGTTAAGTAATGTCTATACTATTTGAAGTCCTACTTTGTTACGAGTGTATTTGCGAATTCACCTCTTGGAACATTATTTTAATTATATTGAATATCAACATATTCCTAGATGTCTAAATACATTAACAGATGCATTGGCTAACTATGTATTAGACAGACATTTGGATAATTTATAAATCAATCACATCAATTTTTCACACAATACAAGGTAAACCGATAGAATTCGTCTCTATATATAATGATCAAAAGAGTTTTTTACAAAAAAGTTTTTTCCGAAGACCAAAATATCAAAATCTGAAGCTCGTAGCTTCTACAAAATGACGTCATGGATGACGTTCATGGTAACATATGATTGCCCGGGAAACCCTACGGAGCAGTCGGCCTATGGACTCTGACACTCCTACTATGTGACGTTGATGACATCATGGACCCTCTCCAAGAGGCATGTCTGAAATATCTGTTGTCAAACCCTCTAGGTTTTGTTCCAATGCTTGATAATCCTTGGTGTCCTATTGTGGCACTGGCGCTACCTCTCCTCGCCGTTGAATGGGAGAAGTACTAGGAGGTCGGTAAGGTCCCACATCTATGTCATCAACAACAAATTTTGTATTTAGTCTTTGGGCGAACATATAAAAAACATTTGAATATGATAAAATTAACAAAAACATTTAAAAGGAAAAAATGTGTGTACTTATTACCAAGTTCACCCCAATGAGCATCCTATGGCAGTACTAAGTCTGGATCTCCTTAGAAATCCAACCCAGCATAAGCATAATCATCTACCATCAACATCTGTGGTCAAAGCTAGTCAAAGAAGGTATCATCGTACTTGATGATTGGTCCAGCTATGTGTCGGGCCATGAGCTGACACCATCTCAGCATTCTTGGATCCCTGGGAGCCGGTAAATTCCACTCAACCTGCAGCCTCAGTAATGGAACCCTCTCAAGAAAGAAGGACACTAACATAGATCCATACCCGAATTGCTTCAAGTTGCCTCGTCTGCATTTGGTCAACTTCCTTTTCATACTACGAAGCACAACATCTTCCCAGTTAAAAACCCGAGGTTCAGTACACTCTATGGCATACTGGAAGTAACTCTGTAGTGCCATGTGAGGAGAAGAGCTCCCAACCATCCGAGCTATGGTGAACAAGATAATACAGAGGGTCAAATCCCGTACTCCCCAAATAGCTACTTTCCCTTTCTTCATCTCTGCCTTGGGAACACAGTGTAAGCAACAATACTCACTCATGGGTAGCCCACCACCTCTGCTACCAGTCAGGTTCACGTGGTACCCTCGTCGTGACAATCCAGTCAAGAAGAAAATGTCCTCAATATATAAGGAAAGTGTGTGAACCCCTACATGGAATACCTACTGATCGGGATCCCACATGTGCACACGGTACTCTAATAACCTGACTTGGGCCCTCATGCCCGAGATACGAAAGTACTTCAGAAGGCGATAGTTTCTCAAAGAGGCAATAGTGAGTAGATGATTTCCAGCAATGGAATTATCTTCTTTGTGTTCCCTTTCGCGCCATTCAAGAACCATTTTGATGGCCAACTACCTGCATAAGAAGCACAAGAAGAGGATTAGCAACTCTATTCATGATTTGGTTCTCTTTCATTGTGCAATTTTTTTAAAAAATTTTATGCTTTACGGTTCTCACAGGTGCCCTTTAGGCACAGTGCAAGAACCTCGCAGGCTTTTGTGGGCTCACCTACGAGAATGACCCATTCTCACAGGTCCCGTGTAGCCCACTTGCGAGAATGGTTGAGCGCAAGTATGGCTCATAAAACCAACTCAAAAATGAGTTTTTACCAATGAATGCAAAATAAAACCATGAAAGAGTAGAGGAAAAAGAGCCTACCTCATTGTCATTGACGGCTCGTCGAATGGATGCTCGTAACTCCCGCAATCTGACGTCGAATTTCGAGGGTAAAAGAGGGGTTTTTGGGCTGAAATAGTGAAAAGTGAAAATGATATGGTAAAAAGAGTTTTTAATTCTTTATATTTACTTTTACCATGTTATTTGAATTTTTTATAATTATTTATTGATTAAAGCCTAAACCCTAATGTCCTTTTGAGTGTAACTTTTGCAGGCATAATGACTTCGATG
>JZKD02S1967777.1:321333-332380 GCA_000966675.3 Picea glauca | reverse complement strand
GCGTGTTTTGATTGTTTTTTATGGTTTTTATATAAAACCTCGAGCTTGGTCTTTGTCCGTTCTCAGGCTCAAAAATACATGAGAATGCGATCAAGCATACTTTTATCACTTTTTCAGGCTCAACAAGTTTATATGAAAAAGGAACCCCCCTGGAGTCCTCTTTAAGCTCTTTTCGGACTCTCTAAACATGAAAAGATAGCCGAGCAACCTTGTTATTTTCATGTTCGATAAAGTATTTGAAGAAAGAATCTGGTGAGCGATAATTTGTCTCTTTTTCGGTCTCATCAGACTATTTTACGAAAAAGGAACTGAGAGAGTTCTCTTTTGAGTGTTTTTCCAGACTCTCTAATCATGAAAAACCTCCGAGTTTTCTATCTCTGGACTCATTAAATAAACATTGACAGACCTGTCATGGGACCGAACCACTTCTTCTTAGGGTTCGTTAAACATACTCCGAAGGACTTATCCAAAGGATAAGCTTATATCAACAAGCATATGTTATCCTCCTCAAGCTTGTGTAAAAATAAAGAGGTACTCGCCAAAAATGGCGGGGGGGAATTTGGGAAAGGTATATGTTCTTATCTTCGTATTAATTGGCAGTAAGTGTCTCTCTTGAACATGACACCCCCTATTCATTATTTGAAGTCGGTTTGGGAAATCCATTTGTCTCTCATTCGATTTGCTACAAGGTCATTCCATGTGTCTTCTTTGAGTCAATGTTGTCAAATCATTGGTCGTGTCATTTATATGTTCAAGAGAAGTTCTTTTGAAACCTCTATTGAGTTGACCATCTGCAGTTGTTCATTCTCTTCATGTCAGCCTTCCCTGTGTCCAGTCCACCTTACATCATACATTGTTTCACCTTCAAAATCTGTTACTCATTTCATGTCATTGATGGGGGATACATTAAGGCCCTCCCGTGATGAGTTTTGTTCCATCGACTTCAGCTCATTATCCAGAATCAAGACTTAGAAATTATTTGGTACCTTGGAACTTGCATTCCTTAATGGTAGGTTTCCTCTCTTTTGAAAGTGGGTTTACATCATTGACCCCTGATCTAAATATTCCATCGAATGTTCGACTTAAACTCACTCATTCACACTCGATGGATTGTACTAGAGTACCCTGGGATTTATTGAAATCAATGGTGATTTCCCTCGCACTTGTTAACGGTTTCATCAATGACCGGTAATCAAGTGGTTTTTTCCATGTTCGACTTCAACACATGTAATCACATGGTTAGATTCGTACTTTTGGGCGACGAGATTGAAGACCCTGGATATCATCTCTTTGTCCATGTTGTGATGGAGTATGTATAATTTGCGACACATAGATCCACTTTGTATGTCTCGTGGCTATGTCATCTTAATTTGAAATTTCTCGCATAGATCCACAGTGTATTCCTAGTGGCTATGCTATATTTTGACGGCATGGATCCACAGTGTATGATTGGTGGCCATGACCTATGTCTACAATGTCATCCGTCTATGATCTGAGTATGGGAATGCCTATCTTAGAATTGATATATATGATATTTTGCAGATGCTTAGTTGTTTGCAGGTTTCTGATTAGGTGTGCTCCTGGTTTCCGACACACACATATAGTTTACAAAGTCTTTCAACTGTCACTGGTTCCGGCCTCATACTTTGGGGGGCATTCTGTTACCCATGATTTTGGTCATCATGATGGTGTATTGATGATGGTGTACTCAGGCTCCTCATAAGAGATTTCTCCTGAGAAAAGTGACATTCATCTCTTCCCAGAAAATTTACTTTTGAAGAGAGTTCGCAGGTTGCTAGTATCCCAGGGTACAAGAATGACTCATTCTCGCAGGCTGCCTTAAGCTAGGTTGCAAACTTCTCGCACTGTGTTACATAGCTAGGGTGCGAACCTTCTCTAAAGCTTGGAAAAAGATAGATTCTCGATGGTTCTAGAAGGGAATCTTCTAGAATAATGGGTTGGCATTCGAATGATTATCCTTGTACTGGATTCCCTGATATTGTGGGATCATTATTATCCAAGTAACCATCTCATTCTCTCCTATATATTGATGGAATTCTCATGGAAAAGGTTAAGCAAGATTCATTGGATAATTGGTGAAAGAATTGTGTGAAGGAATTAGCTTGAGCAGGAGCTTGGAAACTCTAGCAAGTCTATCAAGAGGATTTGATCTTCTTCATGCAAAAATCGAGCAAGTGTGTGTGTTAGAGCCAAGAGCCACCGAAAGGAAGCTTGCAACATCAAGGCAATCAGGTTGTAATCTTCTACTTTCAATTAATATGATACAGTGGCATGTCCCTTTCCCATAAAGCTATTCTCACTTTATTGTGTAATTCCTTGATCATACACATAAGTTGACAGTTGAATATATTTTGCTATCTTCACTTTGGTTGGTTTGTTTTGTCTTGGTCTTGACTTCACGGGAAAACTGGAGTGAAGCAGGAGCAACAGAGACCCTAGGAAGCGATACAAAGGCATGTTACTTGTTCCTCCCTACTAGCTAATTCAATGATCAAAACTTAGGGAAAGAGTCGTGCCCTGTCCTGTTTTGTTCTAGATCCAGGTGGATCTAGGGAGATCGGTTAGTGTCCGCACCTACCGATTAGTCCGATAACAACTATGGAGGCTATTTTCAAGGCTCGCTCATATTGTGAGTCCATTTATTGTTGGTTTCCCTCCATTTGTCAAAGAACCCTTCCCCTCTCTCAGTCCATGAATCTACCCCAGCCTCGTCCTACCGCAAGTGAGAGTGTTTACGCTGCCATCTCAATCAGGGACATAGTTAACATCCCCTCTTCCATCAAGAAAACTTTAATCCACAAGGGGATTTCTCTCAAAAGTCTTCCCCTTGCATCTTTCTTGAAAATTGCCTCTTCTCGCGAAAAATATTGGTGGTTCTCAGCTGCAAACTCAATAATGTATCCTTATAATGTGGTATTGACCCATAAATCAATCACTCGCGTGACTGGACAATCCAACCGATGGAGTGCTGCAATTTTTTCTGTGTCCCAAGTATAGATCCTCTTGACTCGTTCTTGGAACTTTGGAGCTTGTTGGAGCCTCTTTATCTAGTGGAAAATTTATTCCAGGAACTTAACTCATAATATCTTGTATTGGTTGCTCGATCTTTCTAAGTAAAAGAATGCTTCACGAGTATCTTCTACAAATTTTCCCCTCAGCTCTACTTCTTTCCATATGAAGGTGTCATATTTTCTTTTCCATCATTGGTCAATATTATATCTGTGAATCCACGGAAGCATCCTCCCTACAGGTTCCCTCTTAATGCAGGTCCCGACAATGCAACCATTTTGTTGGTGCAAGTTTGATCAGACCAGGGTCCTTCTCAGGTTACCAACAAAAGGTACCGAGCAATCTAGAGTGCTAGAATTTTCATCTCCTCTGAAGAGAAGAAGTCTCACCCAAAGCGCTTCTGAGACAAATATATAGGGAAGGGTATGGAAAAGACTTAGGAGGATTCACGGAACCTTCAAGATTCATCATGATCTTGCGAAAGACATCTAACTATCAAATAGATAAAAACCTCATCTATACAAGAATCAAACCTACTAATGTTGCAAAAAATCATTTAAACACAGAACCATCACGAGAAACTTATAAACCATAAAGAAGTACTGTAATGCATGAGTAAAACACAAGAAGACACATCATATTTTGAAAATTTAGATCCTTCCTTATATTATCTTTGGAATCTTTCTTCAATTACAAGCTTAGAACCATACATTAGTGCTCTATTACAGAATCTTGGCTCTGGACTCATGTCGTAGATCTCTATTCTCAAAAGGATTACAGATTACATTACAGACTTATAACTTTACTTGACTCAATTGACAACAACCCTGTAGAGAGAGGAAGATCAGACTGAACATAATCATAATTTGATTGAACAACAACAACAACCGAATGACTCGACATCAAACCCTTTTACAATTATGTTCATCCCTATATATAAGCTAGGTTATGTCTTTTGTCTCCGCTTGCATGCTTTCTTGTTATATTGCAACCACTTTTTCTTAGTTGGTGTTGCGTTGTCCTTTTCGCAACTGGTTTTTGTTTCTCTTTCTTTCCTTGTTTTCTAGCTTCTTTTGAATCTTGTGCAACTCGTACTAGGAAAAACTTGCCCAATTCCTTATCCCAAAAATGAAGGGCCCAACACCCTTGACACTAGATACATTTTTACGATTGTTGCCAATCATCCTTCAAAATTCCCCAACCAAGGGAAGTCTTGAGTCTCACCACATATTGACTTCATTTATGTTACCTATCAGTACATGATATCATCTCAATGGATTTCATGAAGCCCTTTGCTTCTTGGAGTCGCGTCTCCCTTTCTATCGACATCAAAAAAGTTTCCAGAAGGGAGACAATATATTGAATCTCATTACCTTTACAATGATGAGTCTCAGACGACACAAAGAGAATCAACATTGCTCTTTGATTCCATTGACCCCCATAACATTCGAATTCAACAAACTCTCGTGTTACGGTGGATATTACTATGTGACTATTACAGTTGTTTCATACCAGCTGAAGACCTCTAAATTTGTTAGGCCATCAATGCATACTAGTCATCGAAAATTATTACAGTCATCCTTGTCTCACTTCAGAGTACGTTCACCATTCAGAGCGATCATCTATCGTTATCAACTACCCCTCAGGGTGCTGTAGTTATCTACATCAACATACATCTTCAGTTACACTCTCACATTTCGGTTACATGACACGAGCATGGGGCATGCCTACCTTATTTGTATACATATTTTCTTTTTCTCCCTAGAGAAAGGTTTGGGTCCCACAATTTTCCCCCTCCCTTCGACGGATCACTCTTGTAAATCCTCTCAACACTCTTCATTACAATGGCACTTTGAGTAAAAGAAACAATGATGTATTTTGGCTATACATATGATCCTAACCTCACACAGCAGGGGGCATCTGTTATCACTAAAATTGTGTCTGCTACATTGCATGCAAATGGTTAAAGAAACACAACAATGTCAACAACAATTAGTTCACCTACAACACTTAAATGTATTCAAAAGGAAAAAACACTATACAATTGGGTCAAAAATTGACATGCACAAATTCACCAAACGAAGCATGCACACAATACGTGTGCGGGCCAACAAATCCCTTAG
The DNA here is from genome assembly GCA_000966675.3 of Picea glauca. NCBI lineage: Eukaryota > Viridiplantae > Streptophyta > Pinopsida > Pinales > Pinaceae > Picea > Picea glauca. Next base: position 327,227 of record JZKD02S1967777.1, on the reverse strand, counting down.
AGTGCACAACGCGCCAAGTGTGTCACTATGTACAAAAAAAGCCACGCACTTCTATTAACAACACATTTATGGATCTTGTCAGTCCCCCAACCACTTATGGACCAACTCCCAACCTGATTTGACCTTCATATCTGAGAGAAATTCGAATGGGGGGCTAGTCAAGGACTAGAGGGTGCCCTAAAAGGCCCCTTGGTCACACCAAGAACCAATTACATTTTTCCTTGAATAAATGCTATAAATAAGAGCCATGGGTTCACTAAGAAACTAAGATCTTCATTGCATTTTTATGTTGCAAGAATTCTCCCTTGAGAATCCTATTTTCTCTTTGGAGCCTTCAAGCATCATTGCAATAGGCCATTCTACTCACCTCTTGAAGAAATAGGCATCGATTTTCTTTACCATTTTCCATTTTCTTCCATTGTAAGAAGAGCTCTCCATTAGGTAACTCAAGAGCCCTCCCAAGGAGGAAGAGGGGACTCATAAGTCCTCATATTTCTCTATGGTGTTTTGCCTACTAATCTATTGATCCATTGGTAGCATTATATTGGTCATTGGTTTATTTTTATGGTTCTAAGTTTCTCATGCTTTATAACATTTATTTCTTAGTTATTTTAGTTTGTTTCCTTGTTTATTACATGTGTTTGGCTTGTTTAACCCACTCACAAACTTTTTTCTTATTTAGCAGGCTCATATAGACATGCAAGTGTTGTTGTTTTTCTCACCCAAGTGACAACCAACACAAAAACATCGATGAATGTCACTCGAAATAGTCATTGGTGGTTGAGTTCAAAGACACGGAGCCGAACCCAGATTTAGAATCCGATCCAGAAAATATTGAAAACAGACAGATCATCGATGCAGACCCCACTGCTACTGTCGTGACCAAAACAATTCATCTAGAAGAACCAATGGATTCCGAAGAGGGGGAGTGTCTCTTCCATTCAAAGATATAGGTGAAAGGGACCCCATTGCATTTCATTGTTGATAATGTAAGACAAAATAACCTCATCTCATCTAAGGTCGTCAAACATACGGGGTTTTCGATAACACCACACTCGCAACCATACAACATCGGTTGGCTTCACTAGGGACAAGATATTTGTGTCAACCAACAATATCGCCTATCCTATGGCATCTATCCCTTCAAGGATGAGGTAGTGTGTGATATTTCCCCTCTTGATGTCTGTGATGTTGTTTTGGGCCAACCATATATGTGGAAACGTCATGTTTTCTATGAGTCTAGACCCCGTAGTGTCATTATTACTCTGGAGGTCAGCTCTACAGGATACCAGAGGTATTTCTGACTACTTCTCCCCCAAAACAACAATGTAAGTTAATCTCTCATACTTCAAAATTCATGCTCTTCACATTTTGTTCAAAGGATGTATAGAATACCACTACAATCACTGTAGCCTCAACACCTTCTATCCAACAAAAATAGATTGTCAAAGATACAAGAGATATTATTTCTTCACCTACAATGGTTCCTACATAATTCCCTATCCAACCCAGAGACAATAGGTTGGTGGAATAGATTCAACCCCTCCAGCAACAGGTTTGCGATAGTCTTCCACAAGCCAAGAAGCACAACTTCACCAATAAGGCACACAACTCACCAAGCTTCAGATTCAGGAAATGATTTCCCCTCTTCCTTGGGCACTCAACGTAATGGAGAACATTTCTTCCTAGAGGGGGAGGATTGATATAGGTGGATATTGGTGGCCACCCACCTGTTCCAACTGGATCCTCTTGTCATTTTTAAGTACAACACGTTCTTTTGTACTTCTTTGTAATTATGGGTATACACTTGCAGGGATGTCTAAATCCCTACACATCTTCTAGGTGGATACCGGTGGCCTCCCACCTAATCCAACTAGCGTATTTTGTATGTTTTCATGTCAACACATATCACTGTACTTCCAGAGCCGTTTTGGGCCCCTAAACAGTGTTATTTTGGCTCATGATAGTGAAACTGTAGAAGACGTCAAAGTTTGATGATATAATGTGTATTTCTCTAAAAGACCTTTCCAACGATCTATCATGCGCCTAAAATGGAGATCGTATACAAAAATTACGGCCCAGGGAAGTTAATGTATTAACTTACCCAAATGGGGCCCACATGAATTTTGGTGTTCATCTCCTAGAGTTAGGTTTTTGGATGTCTAGGGTTTTGGAATTCCTATTTATCATAAAAAGGCATTCAGAGCCTCATTGTAATCATCTTCTGGCGAATGACCATAGCCGTCACATCTCTTCTGAGAGATAAAGTTGCCACCATTCTAGCAAGTCTTGCACTATGTATTTTTATAGTCTCTTTACAATTCTTTCATTAATATAAATCAAGTATTGTTGTATTTCTCTGTTTCTTGCAATTTCCATTAGCATTTCATTGTAATTTCTCTACTTTCATTTCATTCCGAAAATAAATATGGATCATATTCCCCATGTGGAAAAGCTATGTGTAGGATTTATTCTTAATTTCACATTGTGATAGTCACTAACCCAACACAATAACCTAATCCATCCCTCTAACTTAACACATCTAAACCATGCACATAACCCACCCAAGCCCACACACCAAACTCACACACCTTCAAGGAAGCTTCAATCTCTAACTATGTTACACTGAACATGACCCTAACCACTACTTTAATAACATGCTAACCCACTACCCCCCAGGACCCACTAGCATACCTTGGACCATGACCTATGACATTGTAACCTACCCTCATGTGACTGAAAAACTCAAAATTTCCACTATATCTCACTCACATGTTAAATTTTTTCTATGCACGATGACTTGTGTAGTAGCCTAGGGCTCTACGAATGACCCATGATCCCCAAAGACAAATGTTATGGCCTAAGGCCCTTATGTTGAGCCTCGGACCATATTTTAAAACTTAATAACTATCCCTAATGGCTTGTCTTAAGTGACATATGCCTTGGATTTCTATAGTTGGGTGGAAGATTATTCATAAGTAGCAAGCGCCTTGCACTATCTTTGGTTGAAAGATAAGTGTTATATATCTGTTAAATTATTCTAACTACTTTGTGTCGTGATTATGAATATATGTGTCATGAGTGGTGATTAAAGACATGCTAGACTAGTTGTTTCATGATGTTTTTATTAATGGTGTTGTTAGTGGATTAATTGTCTCACATTTGGGAGTGTACGGGTGGAGACATTACATTCATGTTTAAAAGACCTAATATTAAAATAAATATATGATAGTTTAATTATTATTATATGTTGGATGTCAATTTTTTTTTCATTTTATTTTATTAGTGTGTGACTTACATATACATGTTGCACATATTATTCCACTAGCTTGTATGAACACTAAGAGATGAAACACAATTTATATTTCTAAATAGGCTTGGGCTAGTGTCACATCATACTTACTAAAGGCGTTGTCTAACAATTCTATAAAATGTTTGTTTTTGTTTTTTTTGTTTTTTCTTTTTCTCCAGAATCTAACAACAAAAATATGCATGAAATCACTATTTTTATTGTTTAAAATCCATTTCTAAATGCATAAATGGATTTAGCATGCTGAAAACCCCTAGGGAACTCATACAGAAATAAATGCTCAAATTTGCGGATCTAACAATTTATTGCCATATCTTGGGCAAATGTTCTTGAAAAATATTGCCAAAGAAGAGTCATTCCGTAGAACGTTTAGACTACGACCTCACTAAATGGATGGGATGGAGGGGAGGTGAATGATGGTTGTGCATGTGTATTCTCTAGTACTTTGAATGTCTAAAGTGGTTGACGGGAATCATCTAGTTTTGATTATGCCAAAAAAAAATTCAAGTTTCACCAAATTTTAGTTGTCCTAAACCACTGGGTTTGAAACAATCATTTATGATATATCTCTAATTTTAAACAAAACATAGATGAAATTTTCCATAAAACTGTAAGATTTATTGGAATAAATATTTCAAAATATTAAATGTATTTTTAAAAAACAGAAAGGTTCATCTGATTGGGTGAAAATGGTAAGCGAAAGAGTAATGCAATTTCCATTCTTTAAGAAGTTACAAATATTGAGCTCTAAACTTCAATGCATCCTTATTTTAAGTTGGATGAAAAAAATTGACATCAGAGTCATATTTTTATTCGAAGGGGTTTATGATAGCAGAGTCATATTTTTATTCCCTTCACATGTCGAAATACTGCTATTTGTCCTGGCACAATCAAGGAACCTCATATCTACCAAAATAGGATAATATCAAAATAAGAAGCTCAAAACAGTACCAAATACTTTCAAAACAACATCCAATCGGAGTCTCACAGAGAAAAATATTTGTTTGACACGTGCGGATTTCAAACCCCTTATTACGGATCTCCAACAACTGAAAAATGTTTGATTTTGAGAAATGATAATGCTAAATTAGATAATAAAAAAATTTCAATACATATTATTTATTAGTGGAGTCAGATAGCTTCAAGTCGTTCAGGTTTTAAAATGAACTCAATCGCTTGAATGGTACACCAAAGAACATAAAAGAAGTAGTAGGCAACCAGTCTGAGGAGAAAAAAATTGGAGAGGAGGCTACATGACAACAAATTTTATGATAGCAGAGTCATATTTTTATTCGGAGGGGTTTATTCTTTATACGTTGACAGTTCCGGCTCAATAGTAAGGGTTTAAATTTTTTACTAAAAAATGATTTTTTTTTAATTTGAGAAGTAAATATATATCTTTTTTCCCTTAAATGGAAGAAAGATATATAATTTTTTTTTTAATTTGAAAGGTAAATATATATCTTTCTTCCATGCTTTTTTTTTTTTAATTTGATAAGTAAATATATATTTTTCTTCCATATTTTTTTTTTTTTTTTTAATTTGAGAGGTAAATATATATCTTTCTTCCATATTTTTTTTTTTAATTTGAAAGGTAAATATATATCTTTCTTCTATGCTTTTTTTTTTTTCTTTATTTGAAGGTAAATATATATTTTTCTTCCATGCTCCACTAGAGAGAGTGGGTGCCATGCTAGAGAGTGGGTTAGGAGGAGAAATATGATTTCTCTACTCCCCTGGGAATATGGAGGATTACTCATTTGAGCACTATTTAGTAGAAATATGGAGGACTTCCTATATATGATTTAAGCACTACTTAGTCAGAATATGGAGGACTTCCCAGATATGATTTGAGCATTATTAAGACAAAATTCTACCATCACACACTCAAAAGGAGTGCGTGGGATTGGATCCATAGTCCACAGATCTAAGGTCATAGTCCACAGATCTAAGGTCACGAACTTGGAGCCATAGTCCACAGATATGAGGCCATGATCCAGATCTAAGTGAAAGCAGCCATTGGAATAGAGGATAGAACATCTGTTATGGATATCATAAAAACCCAAAACCTTTGAATTGATCTATGCAACGATATGACTAGATGTCTACAAAGAGGAGGGTTTGGATAAGGCACAATTGTTGGATTCCTGAAAGCTCCAAAACTGTCAGAAAGCTCATACAATGCATGCCAATTGCGTGAATTAAGATATTGCATTCCAAGTGTTTGACAAAAACAATCATTATCATTTCATTTTTATTATCCTCGTGTTAAGTGTCCCATGAATAAAAGTTGTACACAGTGTGCACAAAGTTGATATCTACAGAGAAACAAGAAAAATCTGGAGTGCTCCTCACACAAGAATTCATCGAACTAATAATCAACACTATGTAAGGTTTATCATACATTGAATGTGCAATCTCATATTTATTACCCAGATCATTGTTATTGTCACCTTGATTATTTTCTCGCCTTGATTATTTTCTGCAAGATTTTGTAGAACCTCAAAACTATCATTCCGGTCAGCCTGTTTCTTCTTTTGCTTTTCATTTTAGCTGCATATGTAATCTGATAGGAACCTGGTAA
>JZKD02S1967777.1:285885-321323 GCA_000966675.3 Picea glauca | reverse complement strand
TGATTATATATGAATTTTGTGATGCTCTTAGCCGATTCAACAATGTCCCTGATATAAGGAATTTTTCCCATATCCTCTAAAATCAAATCTATACAATGTGCAACACAAGGAGTCCCAAACAATGTAGGATACCTCTGCATAAGCATCCTACCTGTAGCAACATAGTTAACATCGTTGTCCATTATGACTTGGATAACATGTTGTGGACCCAACAAGTCACAGAACAATGTTGTATCTTAACATGTGTAGATGCATCAACAGATTTAACAAACATTGACCCCTTGGGACAATTAACCAAGAAGTTAAGAAGTGTCCTACCCTTCTGGTCTGTCCAACCATCTGACATCACAATGCATCCAATGATTTCCCATGATGCCTTAAGCTCCTCCAATCTGCTAGCACAATCAATCTTTTCATTCTAAAGGATAGGCCCTCTCAACTCCTCATAGGTAGGGGCCTTGTACCCCGGGCCAACAACAACAACTGGATCAAACATTGGTTGATAGAATGGGTTGTTCTTGGCAATGTTAAAAGGAATGCCACTCCATAATAAACACTTACCCACCAACTTATCAGCCTATTCCTTCTCCTTTTGTTTTACCATTGACTTGATAGAAGGTTGTGCACTAGGTGTGGTTCTAGAAACAAAATACGATGAGGTAGAAGGTGGAATTGAAGCCGCCAAACTTCCCTCCTCTGATATTCCACATGTCCTTGCAAATTGAGCTTTCTTGGCTTTGTTGTAATCTCTGGTTAAACCCAAATCCTCAAGCGCTTTGTTGGCAATATGCATGATTTCTGGGGTTGAATTTGGGAAAATATCCACTTCATGTCCCGGGATTCTTGCAAGGTGGTATTTCAGTCGGGTAATTCCCCCCATCGTTCTCACTTGACACAACTTGCAATACAAATTTTGTCGATGAAAACCCCCCTCAGGATCACCATATTCCCACATAGCATCCAATTTTCTCGACATTTTCAATCTTCAAGTGATCAAACCTAGGGCACAAAAATAGTGGAAAAAAATTAAAATCACCATTTAACTGTAAACTGTAATAGTAAATTACTAAATACAAATGTTCAAAATGGGTAAAAGTTGAAAACTGATAAATGGAAAAAAATAAAAAAAACCTATCATAAATTTGCAAGAATATAAAAAAAAATGTTGGAAATCAATCCACACTCCAAAATAATTTTATGGCAGCTAAAAACAATAGTCCCTAACTACCAAGATGAAGGATACATAGCAAATATTAAAAAAAAAATAAAAAATGGTACAAATTGTTGCCCATACCTGCAAATGCGCCCTTGCTTGAGAGAAATCAATCTCAAATTCACAATAAACAGGTTATAGTGCTCAAAATATCGCTCCTCCTCATCTTTGGCTGAAGGAAAACTCACCCTTTTCTCCTTTTCTCTCCAAACCCCACACTTCACTTGCAAAATGACAAAAAAAAGTGAAAATCGGGCTTTATTTCCGGCCCTGTCCGCGTGCTGAGATATTTTCGATCGTAGTGTGATATTATTGCGATATTTTCCCCGATAATATCACCGAGACTCGTTTTGCCGATAATATCGCCAATATCGTGATATTATCGTGATGTTGGTAATAGAGGTATTTATATCATTCCTACAGAGTTGGAAAGCAACTATTCTTTTCCCATGCAGTTTATTGTTCAACTTGATGTCCTCCTACATATGTATACCATCTCTTCATTTTACATGAATTTATTAGTCAATGTGAATGTATATGTCACATCTCTTTCTTTGTATTCCATTTCCTACTAAATTCTTGTTAATAACTCTTTCTTAGTTTACTTTGTGATTTGGGATGTTCCTTTTATAGAGGCCCTCGATTGTTGTTGTTAAAGTAGACAATTTCTTGATAGAGATGTCAATATTTTCTTTTATGCCAACCCTTAACTGTCACCTCCACAGGATGTTGCTAAATTTTACCCGAGGACATGTAGTGATTTGTATTCAACTGTATATACCATTTTGTGTAAAAGTCTATCTTATAGATTAGTTGACAAGAGAACGACATAACAACAAGTCCATAGTTCAAAATCACCCGATAAACATGTGCCTAAAACTCTCTTATATATATGCTTTTGGGGAACAAATGTATTTAATTTACATCACATAAGAGATGAATAATGATACTTTGAATTTTTTTTATGTGTCTAATTCCTGTAATGGGAGGCTCTAATAAAATAAATATACATTCACTCAATGCACTAGTTCTTTCTTTATCCATTGGTTGTCACTTTTAAAGAAACACACATAAGAATATTTACTATGAACTCCATAGCACTGGAACCACTCCCATAGTATAACCTTAAGATGAGGAATAGTATTTTGAATGATCTAAAAAAGTTTGAATTCTAAAAGGACCTTAAGTTAAGAAAAAAAAAATCTAAGTTTTCTTAGAAGAAGCCTAAATTTTTAAAGACCCCCAAGTAAAAAAAAAAAAAAGTCTTATCATAGATATTGGAAAGAAGAAGACTTAGAAGCTATAAATTTCTATTCTCTCTTCCATGAGTAAAATTATGGATTAAAATCATGAAAAATTCATTATAAAACTATTTTTTTTCGCTTATACCATTAGTGGAATAGTAGTATTGCGTGGAATCCAAACAAATGTTTTTTATCTTTGGCAAGATCAATTGCCAAGAATTGGGACTGGCTTCAACAAGAGAGATCCTATAGAGACCTCTAAATTGTATTCCAACCCAAAAGTGGTTGAAGTGTTATAAATCCAATTCGTTGGGATACTTAAATAGACTTAAAGGATTTGATGATAATATTTCTTTAGAATTAGCACAAAATTTCCACAATTTGGAGGAACAAAAATATTCCACCACAATCAAGGTTCTATGGATTAAATTCAATGAACCAATATTGGTGAGTGTAGAAAGACTTCTTTTTGGGTTTCCATGGGACAAAGAGAAAGGAAACTAGCATTATATGCAAAGAAATATTTCCTCGAGACCTATGAAAAAATGGAAGAAACAAATAATGGGGTTAAGAGAGAAACTCTACCATCACCATGGGATGAGGTGACTATGTAACTCATGAAATATATAACTTGTGAGGGCATGTCTTTTCAAGGCATGGCATGTCAAGGAAAGGAAATGGCATGTCAAGTCAAGGAAAGACATGTCAAGGAAAGGCATGTCAAGGAAAGGAAAGGCATGTCAAGGAAAGGCATGTCATGTCAAGGAAAGGAATTTCATGGCAAGGCATGGCATGGAATTTCAAGAAAAATCAAGGCATGACATGCCAAGGAAAGACAATACATGTCAAGGCAAGTCAAGGGAATGCATGGAAAGGCAAGGCATGGCAAGGAAAGTCATGGTAAGGTATGACAATGCATGGCATGTCAAGTGTAATGTCCCCAACCACCTACAGGTCGGGAGTCATCACTGAGTAAACATATTTTTTCTCTGATACCAATTTGTAACATCCCTGACCACCTAGGCCGAACCTTGCTACTCCAGAAAACTATCATGCTCGAATATATATATATATAATGCAAATTTAACCAGACATAAACATTTTATTCATACACATATTTGTGTGGAAGCGAAAATAACACATACAAATTTAACAAATGATTTACGTTCTGCTATCACATAGCATAATGCATAAATAACAGTAAAAGAATACATGCAATAATCAAAGGAAAAAATCATAAATATAATAGCATATATAAATACACAACATGTAACCAAAATTGGAAATGGTACTATGTGAAGACCTTCCACGAACCTCCCAGCCTTAGACCATGCCGCTCATCACTCTCAGTAGTGGGTCACCCCCGAGTTGGGACTAAACTCTACCCAGGTAAAATGGATTCCTAGACTAGGCTGAGGCTACAGGAAACTTCATAATGCAACAGGAAGGATTCTCTCCAAGGAGCCTACTTATGCCCACAACTCACAGACTCTCATTCCCCACATTCTTATCCCACCCCAAGAAGTAAACACCTTCACTTCTCCACATTCCATCGGCTGCTCCAATTCGCTTCTAAGGCTTCAACAACAGGTCGAACCAGGAATTCTCAGAGCTCTGTAGCTGCTGCTGGACTCTGTCCAGGAGGAAACACATCCCCAACAAACTCTCTCACCTAGAGAGAGTTTTTCACAGGCCCGACAACCTGCCTATTCAAACCATAACCACAAAATCGGGTAAGGCAAGTGTTGTGTTGGTTTTGTCACTTGGGTGAGAAAAACAACAACACTTGCATGTCTAGATGAGCCTTCTAGACAAGATAGAATTTTGTTAGTGGGTTAAACAAGCCAAACACATGTAATAAACAAAGAAACAAACTAAAACAACTAATAAATAAAAGTTAGAATGCATGAGAAACTTAGAACCATAGAAAATCAACCAATGACTAAGATAATGCTACCAATGGATAACTATATTAGTAAGCAAAACACCATAGAGAAAAATGAGGACTTGTGAGTCCCCTCTTCCTCCTTGGGAGGGATCTTGAGTTCCATAATGGAGATCTCTTGTTACAATGGAAAAAAAATGGCAAATGGTGAAGAAACTCAATGCCTATTCCCTCAAGAGGTGAGTGGAATGTCCTATTGCAATGATGCTTGAAGGCTCCAAAGAGAAAAAAGGATTCTCAAGGGAGAATTGAGGCAGCATAACAATACTATGAATATCTTGGTTTCTTAGTGCACCCATGGCTCTTATTTATAACATTTCTCCAAGGAAAAATGTAATTAGTTCTTGGTGTGAAAAAGTGGCCTTTTAGGACACACTTTCGTCCTTGACCAACCCCCCATTCAGATTTCGCTCAGATATGGAGATCGAATCAGGTTGGGAGCTAGTCCATAAGTGGTTGGGGGGTGAAAAGAACTATAATTCCACCATTCATAGGAGTGCGTGGATTTTCTCATACACAGTCACGCATTTGGCACATTGTGCACTCTGAGGGATTTGCTGGCCCGCACACTATGCATGCACTTCCTTTGGTGAATTTGCGCATGTCAATTTTGACCCAATTGTATAGTTTTTTCCTTTGGAATGCATTTCCTAGCTATAGGTGAACTAATTCTTGTTGGCATTCCTGTATTTTTGTAACCATTCGCGTGCAATGTTGCAGACGAAATTTCAGTGATAACAAATGCCTCCTGATGTGTGAGGTTAGGAGCATACATATAGAAGAAATACATCAATGTTTCTTCTACTGAGAGTTCCATTGTAATGAAGAGTGTTGAGAGGAACTGCAAGAGGGATCCATCAGAGGGAGAGGGGAAATTGTGGGACCCAAACCTTTCTATAGGGATAAAAAAGAAAATATGTATACAAACGAGGCAAGCATTCTGCATGCTCATGTCATGTAACCAAAATGTAAGACGATAATTGAAGATGTATGTTGGTGTAGATAACTGCAGTGCCCTCCGGGGAGGTTGATAACAACAGATGAAAATTTTGAATGGTGAACATACTCTGAAGTGAGGCAAGGACGCCTGTAAGAAGTGTCAATGACTCGTAGGAATTGATGGCCTAACGAATTCAGAGGTATTTGGTTGGTATAAAACAACTGCAATAGTCTCATAGTAAGACCCATCGTAACATGAAATTTTGTTGAATTCGAATGTTATGGGGGTCAACGAAATAAAAGAGCAATGATTATTCTTTGTGTGTCATCCGAGACTCCTCATTGTGAAGGTAGTGAGAGTCAAGATATTGTTGCCCTTCTGGAAACTGTGTTTATGTCAACAGAAAGGGAGACACGACTCCAAGAAGCAAAGGGATTCATGAAATCCATTGAGATGAGATTAAGTACTGATAGGTAACATGAAGGAAGTCAAGATGTGGTGAGAGTCGAGAATTCCCTTGGTTGGGGAATTTTGAAGGCGTATTGGAAGTAACCGTAAAAATGTATCTAGTGTAAGAGGACGTCTAGATATGGGGTTAAAATATGCCAGAGGCTAACAAAGTGGAAAAAGTCAGAGATCATAGGTACATGGACTTGCGATACTCAGGGTTTATGAATGATGTCAGAATGAAGAGAGTGGATTCCCCAACCAAGGGTGACATGGGTTGCTTTGTCGGGAAAACAACGTCATCAAAGGTGATGATAAAAAGCTAAGTAAATGATGGAAACAAAGGATTTTTACAATTACCAAATAAATAAAGAATAATTTGGGATGAGTGTATAGATACAAAAACGGGTGCCCCATTGCAAGATGGCTTGGCCTGTGAGGGCGCAAGTTGCAAAGAGAACTGGTGGAGGGTGGGGGCCCCATGGGGGGGTTTCTGTATGAGGTAAATGAATGGAGGGAAATATGTAGATGGGAAAACTGATGGTGGATGAGATGGAGAGATAATGATACTGTGAGGGTGCAATCAATAGAACCGAGATGATAGAAACTGGGAGCCCATTGGGGAAGCTAGTAATATGATGAGAAAACGTATGTGGATTATTCTCGGAAGTGCATAAGACTATTAGGACTCCCATCCCTAGGGGGTGAAATCAGCATGAGTGTCAAGTTTACAAGGGTAACTATGAATGGGATAACTCATGTGGGGTAGAGTGCTACCGGGTGACAGTACCAAAATGTAGCAGAGTTGACGGTACTGTAGAGCTGGATGTAAGGACCGTAAAGGTAAACATCAGAGGGTGTGACTAGGAGATGCAATTGATTTATAGAGAGAATAATTATATGCCAATGTCAAACATATACCTGAAGGGGATACATTGTTGTGATGACCAAGTACCTGCACACACAAAAACCAAATAACTAACATGAAAAATATCTGATGATAAAGAACATATAACAACTATCTGATAATTTTGAACATGAACATGCGTATCTGAATGTGACATGATAAAAATTCTCCCCTGGGGCCAAGTTTAGATGATGACCTGAGGAATGTGACTGTGTAGATGGTGGGACCAAGATCTCGTGGATGATATCAGATTGGAAAATGGAGGCTCGGGGCTCCTGTAACTGATTCTGGAAGTTTGGAAAAAGGGACTATATATGGCTGGTGGGCCAACAATGCCACCTCATTTGTACCTGTCGCTATAGTGATTTGACGAAATCATTTGGAGGATATTTGGAGATTATGGGAGCTTGAGTCAACCGATCCAAGAGTTACAAGAGTCAGGTTAGTGGTCCCATCCTCCCGCATAATGTGAATTTGATATAATTGAGTTAGGGGGGGTACAAATGGCCATACAAGGGTAGGTTTAAGGGTGGGTCCACCAATGCGCGGGAGAAGGAAGAATACTTGTGCATAGATGCGCGGGTATAAATCCATCTCCCACACATAGTGTGTGGTTTTTCTTTACACGTCTGCACATGGGGGTGAGGGGGAGGGAAATGCAGGCACACATGAGATGTGCACCTATTAAGTGGACAATTGCGCACTGTCAGTAGCTATTTTTCAGATAGCTACGCATCAATGCGCATCTATGTAGAGGACAGGTGCACATGTGTGTGCACCTATCAGGGTGAGAGATGTGTAGTGATGCACAACTATTTCTTAGACAACTGTGCATTAGTGTACATCTGTGAAAATAATAGGCATGTACATGTGCACATATATAAGGTTGAAAGTCGTGCACTGGAGGCAAGGCTAAGGGTGTTTGAAATTTTGAATTTTGTATTTTTTTGATGGATGATGAGGGCTAAAGAAGTGTTTTTGTGTGGATGCAGGTGATCAACTAGTGATTGGAGAGTACTATTCTAGTCCACTAGAGAGAGAGAGACCTGGAGTGTCTCAAGTAGGCATTGAGACAACAAATGGGCATTCAAAGACACTTGGTAGCCTATGGGTTGCTCAAGTTCTTCGACTATCCCTTGATATGGTCATAGGAGTTCCTATTGCAGTATATTATAGCTATGTGGAGCACTGATTTCCAACATTTCATTGTCATGGGACAACAACTGACATTCTCGACGGTCGAGGATGTCTATTTTCTAACGGAGCTTCCATTCCATGCGATGGCCCTTCCTGCTAGCCCCAGCTATTGGGGGATGAGAGAGTGGTTGAACTGGCGCATTGCCACTGCTTGGGGTCGAACCCAATGTCGGGTCCATTCATTTGGATTGAGGCGATTGATGACCTCCTAACAACGTGCATCGTCGCCATGGTAGTGAGGATCTACGAATCCTTGATGACTCAGTGGATCACAGGAAGTCAACCGAGGATCGTGGAGAGGGTCTTGGATGGGGACCATTTTTCCTGGGGGATAATGTTGCACTCCAAGATGATGGGGTAGATTCACTGGTGTCAGATGACTGACTCCAATGACTTTGCATTTCGGTCTATCCTAGTGGCTTGGTTTCTAGAGAGTGTGCTCCTTTTGTTCCCTAGTATTTTGTTGGTGCCTGCAGGGCTGCAAGAGCCGCGTCTAATGCGGTGGGCCCATGTGTTGGATCAACATGGGGGAGGAGAGGGTGGTCATTACTTCGTGAACATGGTGGCAAACGTGTGGATACATATACCATAGGTGATACTATGGTACCCATACGGTGGGATGGACTACCGACACGACCTTGACATGATGTTGTCTCCTGGGGAGGATTGGGATCAGAGAGGTATGTCTGTGTATTTATGTTTCATGATTTTGATAGCGTAGCATATGATTATATATGTATATATAGATGTTGACTCTACCTTTGGTGTTGCTTTGCAGATGTGGGACCCCAAGGCTATGAGGAAGAGATGGTGGGGGAGCCAGCTCGTCATGGACCAATGCGACCATCGTGTGTCGAGCCGCGGGTAGGAAAAAGGCGGAGATGAGATGATGTTGGTGCTGGATCAACACATGATCTAATGGAAGGCTAGAGGTGGAGACTAGATGACGCTGGTGTTGGACCTGCGCATGAGCCACAAGTAAAGGCTAGAGGAGGGATGGATGACCTGCGTCGACGGTTCGAGCAGTTTCCTCAAGGTGTGTCGGAGGGGATGTGGGCCCATATCCAGGATGAGAGGGTCCTGGAACAGTGTTTGTCTATGTCGACGGAGTGGTGGACCTTGATCTGTAGAGCAGTTGTAGAAGAGGAAACGTTGACTAGTCAGCTGCCCCATGGACCTGGAGGCCCCCTAGCTAGTGGGGCACCTCCAGCTGACAAAGGACTTAGGGGGGACCTCTTAGGGCACCATGAATATCGGGTTTATGTATTGTATAGGATCGCGAGTCCATTTTGTATAGGGTAGTTGATACCCATTTTGTATAGGTAGGGGGTACCCATTTTGTATCTATAGGGGTGAGGGGACTCACTAGCCTATGGGCGATGTATTTTGTATTTTATAAACACCGGTGAAACTATTTGATGATATATATATATGGACATGTATCTTTGGATCTTTCATGTCTACATGTGTTTTATGTTTTTTTATGAGTTATGATGTATTTTCTATATGTTTTGACAGATGTATGATGTATGATGTTTTAATGTGATAAATGCCAATCTAACACTAGGTTAGCCATATTATCTACTATTTGATTAAATTGTCTTGGAATATGTGTAAATGTTATTGAATGGAATTTGTGAGATAGTAGTCTAACTTGCA
This sequence comes from Picea glauca, assembly GCA_000966675.3. Taxonomy (NCBI): domain Eukaryota; kingdom Viridiplantae; phylum Streptophyta; class Pinopsida; order Pinales; family Pinaceae; genus Picea; species Picea glauca. Next base: position 311,771 of record JZKD02S1967777.1, on the reverse strand, counting down.
GGTATTTTCGAAAGAGGCAAGGATCGCGAACATGATATACATTGTTGAGCTAGGAATATAAGAGAATGCTAAGGTGACGAATGTGGCAGTGACTGGCCTTGGCGAGGATACCAATGATGACAACATATTCAACTGGTTTGTTGGTGGTCGAGCCCAAACATATGCCATTGGATTGGAGCAACACGTGTGAGCGGGTATAGAGGGCCCAAGTGACTGAAGCGAGATTCTGGGTCCAGCAACTGGCATCGTCAGTGTAACTAATGTGGTAGGTTGATGGAGGATGAATCTTTCAATAACATGGATGGTAGATCAAACATGAGGAGTGGTGGAAAAAAGACAAGACTAAAAGCCTCTACAAATGTGTTCAAAGAAAAACCTAAGGTAGTATGGCTATGCTTAGGCGTAAAAATTATTTAAGTACAACCCGTTGATAGGTTCTTTGAGAGGGTAGCCTTCTGGAGAGGCCAGGATGTATGCCCCCTTAGTGAGGTAGTGTTGGATGATGTAGGTTCCCTACCATAAGGAATCAAATTTACTATGGCCAAGGGTATCGTGGGCGATATCGTAGGCTAAGAAGAGATCCCCTTCGTTGGATGAGCGAAGGTTGACATGGCGGTCAAAGGTGTCTTTGGACTGTTTCTTAGTTGCGTCATTATTTTGTAATGAGGATTGACAATCTTCATTTAGAGACTCTAAGTTCAGCAAACATTGTTCCATTGGAGCAGTGTCAGGTAATATCTCGATGGAAGTGCGTAACGTGGGGATTTCACACTCAATAGGGATGGTGGTTTCGATCCCATGGACGAGGTGGAACAGTGTAAAACTAGTGGCAGTATTGATTGTTGTGTAGTAAGCCCATAACATGGAAAACAACATATGATGCCAATTGGTATTATGTTTGTTGATGATACGTTGTAGCATGGTTTTGAGGAATTTGTTGATAGCCTCGACCTATTTGTTGGACTGAGGGTAGTATGGGGAGGAAAACTCATGGGAGAAGCCTAAATTTGTGAGAGTTTCACGAAGATCTCATTCTCAAAGTGTTTACCGTGATTAAACACTAAATGTAGTGGAACTTCGAATCGGGTAATGATATGGCTGAAGAAAAAACACGTTGTTGTGTCAGCGGTATGGTTGAAAGTGGGCATGGATTCATCTCATTTGGTAAAGTAATCGACTGCCATGACAATGTACTTGTGTCCATTACTAGATGGATGATTGCAAGTCATAAATTCTATGCCCCATTTGTAGAAGGGGTCGAGGGTGATGACTAGATGTAGAAGAGTTGGTGGCACTCATGCTTTGTTTGCATAGAGCTGACATTTGTCGCATCACTTGACAACATTGATGCAATCATGAAACAACGTGGGCTAGAAGTACCCTACTCGAATGATTTTTTGGGCGGTGGACATACCCGAGAGGTTACCACCGCAAGCACTGCTATGGAAATCATTCAAGACTCTGTTAGCTTCGTCAATAGTCAGACATCGACGAAAAATGGTGTCGACCCCATGTATGTATAAGACTTCTTCGATGAGGAGGTATCGAGGGGCCTGATGACAAATGCATTGAAGATCATATCAAGAGAGGTGAGACCCAAATTTCTATGTCTGTAGGTAGACGAGAAGGTCGCCATACCAAGGGTCATCAGAGGGGATGAAGAAGAGGTGTTCATCTGGAAAATTTGTATTGATGGGTGAAGCTTTAGCGTCTAAGGGAAAAGTCCTAATGAATTCAGAGAGGATAATCACTTTCTACTTTTTGGGATTTGATAACTCTAGGTCGTATTCCTGAAGGATAACGATCCATTGGGAAATGTTTTGATTAATTTGTTGTTGACTAAGAAATTACTGCCTGGGGTTGGAATATTCTATGACTTTGGTAGTTTGAAGTGGGATATAGTGTCACAGTTTTTGGACTGCGAGGGAGATTTTCTCATCATGATTGTGTTTCAGGGGTGGTATTGAAATATTTTAACTGATGTAGTAAATGACATGTTCACTCCCATTGTTGGCCCTTGGTTACATAAATAAGCGATGGTCAAGGAAGAAAAGGAGAAATGCGAACTGCGTAGAAAACACAATGAATGTTGACTGGTCGAAGTGAGAAAAAGAGAAGAAAAGATGGATCAAAGTAAAAGGAAGCAAGTCATTGGATGAGGAGATTGAGTATGACAGATCAGCAAGGAATAAGGATCATGGACAACTCAGCAAGTGGAGAAAGCCACCATTGGATGCTTTGGAGCACTATGCGAGAAGGAAGGAAAGACAGGCTGGTGAAGACCTAAAAACATGGGTCAAGTTGACCTAGGGTTTTAGACACCTAGGGTTTTGGTATCTATGGTTTTGACACTTAGGTTTCGGCCTAAGGATGTTGATGAGCTATTGTAATGTATAAATAAAGGTCAAGAGGACCTGGGCTGGGTTGTTGTTGGGGTTATGATTGTGTTTTTTTATTGACGTTCTAGTATGAAGGATTATTTTTGTGAGAGAGAGAAGTGATAAGAGTGAGAGCCTTCTGTTATTGTAAGATATTCATCCGGGTGCGGAGATCAAGTCTTGCAGCTGGGTGCACAGGAAGGGGAGGGATAGAGAGGAGAAGAAATAAGATCTGCTAGCTAAGAGCACACACAAGAACTGTATCCTTTGTCTCAATACAATATAAAACATAGTTCTGTGGACGTAGCCCTAGAGGGAGGGTGAACCACATATATCTTGTCTTGTGTGTGTGATTGATGCTATGTTCTTTTTCCTTTGATATAATGTTATTGCATTACTATATTAGATCTGATAGGTAGTTGTGCGAAGTAAGAGATAAGTTGGTAAGTGATATATAAATGACTGAGTTGCTCTGGTAGTTGATCCACTTGATATTCCCCCTGGTTGTAGACATCTTTGTCCTGCAACCCCCTCATAGCTGCTTCGGGTGAGACTGCATCTTCCTCGCAGGTGTTGCCGAAAGGGGCAGTAGCTAGGGTTTGTTGGTGTGCTCTTGGAGTGAACCCTAGGTCTGCCCCTGTGCCAACAAATGGTTCCATTTCCGGGACATGAATCTTCTTGAGGGAATGTCAAGGTGGTTCCCATCAAAGATAGAGATTTAGAATTGGATAGAGGATCAAGAAAAGGACTTCGCTGAAGCCGAGAACAAGAACCCTAATCTTATTATAGAGGATTGGTTAGGAAGGTATATTTTTATTGATATACATGAGATATTCTTTGGAGGAATCCATCAAGATCTATATGAGTGGTTAGCCAGGTTAACAAATACCTAGTTTGAGATCAGATATAGACCTCCTATAGTTTGGACATTGGTGTTGATCAAGAAGGTCAAGAGAGTTGATAACTCCATGTCACGAGCAGTAGATCACTAGTTTTATAGCACCATTGGAGGGTATATCACCGAGTTTGTTGTTGACAGAGTAGAGTCATACAACCAAGCCGAGAGATATTTCTTCAAGGGACCCAGAGGAAAAATTTTACATTTTTTGAAGTTGAGAATCAAGATGTTATTGCATGAGAAGAACATCTTGAAGATACAGTAGATTGGTCCGATTTGAAAAAGTTAATGTTCAAAAATTTGGACAGTGACAACGACACAGAGGCTGGACATATGCCCAGTGGGAGAGCGTTAAGAGAAGTTCATCTTGCAAACCTATTTAAGAATAACTATGGGGACGAGTGTTTATATAGTGGAGAAGAGGCAGATCTAAAGACAAAGAGCATTCAGAACCTGCTAGGGAAGGGGAAGGAAAATATGAAGAACCTCATCGGGACGAGCCAGAAACTTCAGGAACTGCGCAGACTACTGAAGTAAGTACTATTATTTCTCCTGTTGATTTAGTAGCATTAAGCAATCAAAGTAGTCCAAGCCACTACAGCATGTAGAGAACTGTCACTAGTAGTCCTCCACATACTGAAATAGGAAACCTAGGAAGATCTATGGCAGATGAGATGAGGCTCCCTATCTTTAGGGGACATGGATCTAAAGATCCTGATCAGCACTGGTTTCTGTGTGAAGCCGTATGGAATATTAAAAATGTCACCGATGAAGTTTTTAAAAGAACTCAGTTTAGTACTACCCTTCGAGATCATGCACTGAGCTGGTACATGAAGCTTGTCCAAGGACTTGCACAACCTAAGACACTAAATGAGATCAAGAATGCGTTGACTGCAGAATTCAAGAAACCCAAATCGAAGTCACAATGTATCACAGAGATGAAAGAGATCAAGCAGAAGGTAGTCGAACCTGTTTGGGAATTTGATAAGAGATTTAAGACCTTAACATGCCGATTGACTTTTCAGATCCCAGATGAGCAGAACACAGAGTGGTTCATTGCTTCCCTCTTACCACACATCAGAGTTCCTCTGATGCAACATAAAATTTCTTCGCAGGATGAGGCACTGGATATTTCCATGAAGTTAGAATCAACCCCTATGGGAGAATCCAAATCAGGTATGAGTCAGATCTTGAGTCAGCTAACTAGTTTGTATCTACAATTTGAAGATATGAATAAAGACAAGGGAAAAGATAAAAGAGAAGACATCTGGTGTGTCAAATGCAAATCAGAAGGTGATGACAAGGAGCACTGCCCCCTATTTCATGAATACTTGGCCTCTGGAGCTGCGAGCCCTTTGAAGCAAGTCACCTTACCCTGGTGCGAGGTATGCCGACATAGACATCGCCCTGGTGAGTGCTATTACATGAAAAAATATGTTCAAACACCCAAAAATTCATATTGCATGTTCTGTAAGTCTGTGGGGAACGATGATAGGTATTGGGCTTATGACCTCATGCATGAAAGGTCGAGAGACATATACAAAATTCAAGGTGAAGTAAAACAAGAAGGAAACTTCAACCCTCACAGTGGATTTAGAGGAAACTTCAACCCTCACGGTGGATTCAGAGGATGAGGATGAGGAGGAGGTATGGGTCGAGGCCGAGGACAGATCATCTGTTACAACTGCGCACAACCGAGACACCTTGAAAGGGACTATCATAACCCTTGCACTACTTGAAGATAATGTAGCTCGTTTGAACATGTTATAGAAGATTATCCTGTACTGCTAGCTAAGCTTCAGGAGAGACGAGGACCTCATCCGAACCCACAAGTGAAACTGATATATGTTGAACCTTGTGGAGAAAACCCTAGAGTCATTGTTATAACTAGAGGAGGCATTGTTACAGAAGAAGACAGACTAAACCTAGGGAAGATTACAGAATACTCGGGAGTCAGGAAAGCTACAGAGAGGACCCAAACTTTTTATGCAAAGAAAGAAAGACAAGTATTTGAGAAGGCAAGAAAAGAGTTCAAATGGTGTAATGTTCCTGACTTGGCTAGTATAGGAAACATTGCTCATGTGTGTGTAGGATCAAAGGTTTATAGCATATAAATGATCATACAAATAATAAACGTGAAAAAGGACTGCAAAATTTGTATTATGATATCTATGTGAATTACAAAATGGTCGAATGCAGATGAATAAACTGACGATATTTGACTAGATCAAGAAACAAAGGATCTTAGCCGGAATACAAATAAGAAACTGTAGCTGAATAAAATAAAAACACTCGGCTAGATCAAAAGACAAAAGGATCTTCGCCGAAATATAAATAAGAAACTAAAAGATAATACCCAGAATATGAGAGCACTGCGGAATCAATGAAGAATGATGGAAGACCTAGATGATATTCCCGGTGACTAGGGTGTGTCTTTCAACACTGAAATCATCCAACTGGTGTCTTCCTCCTGAAATAAATTGAACTATATCTCCTGAGATGCACCTCTTCTCCTCAATGACAAGTCATAATCTGCATAATGATGAATTAGGTCGTCGACCCTTCCTTTATAGCTTTCCAAAATCCTAAATCATGTTGAAACCGTAATTCACTGTTGACTTCCAAAACCTAAATCACTGCTGAAACCCTAATTCACTATTGACTTCTATTTTTAGCTCATAATGGCTTAAAAGTTATTTTAACCCTTTTTAGTTCAATCTCACTTTCTGAATATAACACCTGTGACTGGAGTGACCTCTAGTAACCCTGTTTACCCCTCTTTGGCCCTAGATATAGTATAACTGGGTATTTTAGATCATTAAGCCTCCTCTCTAGAGATCCTATTTGGAAAGGGACATTACAGTCCTCCCTTCCCGAAATTTCTTGTCCTCAAGCAATACCAGTTCAGGGTGATGCAACACCTACACACTCTCCCAAGTATCGTCCTCTACTGGAAGCCCTCTCCATCTGATCAAACAGTCTATGATGACCCTGCTCCTTAGTTTTCTCTCCCAGAACTCCAAAACCTCCTCCAGAACTAACTCCAACTATCCCTCCTCATCGAACGGGGGAAGCTCCTCTGATGTGCTAATGAATTGTCCCACTACCTTTTTTAGGCAAGACAGGTGGAACATGTTATGAATCTTTCTCCCCTCTGGAAGCTCTAGCTCGTAAGCAACCTCTCCTACTCAGCGCATGATCCTGTAAGGACCATAAAATCTGGGCTTGAGATTCTCGGCCCCACTCTTCTTCAGAGATGACTGCCTGTAGGGTTGGAGTCTCAAGAAAACCAAATCTCCTCCTCAAAGCTACGCTGTATCCTATGCTTGTCCGCACTTATCTTCTATCAGTTTTGTTCCATCTACAGGTTCTCTTTCAACAACTTGAGAATATCCTGACTCTCTATAATCCAATCCTTGGCCTTGGGAGATTTTCTCTCCCCGAAGACCAAGTCTACCAAAGTGGGAGCATCATATCCGTACAATGCTCAGAAGGGTGTCATACCAATGGACATGTGGAAGGTGGTGTTGTAAAAATTTTCTCCTAAATGTAACCACTTTACCCACATTCTCTGTTGTCCTCCTACATAGTTCCTCAAATACCCTTCAACCCACTTGTTGACAATCTCAATCTACCCATTTGTCTGAGGGTGATAAATGGTGCTAGGTGTCAACTATGTCCCCACCAACCAAAACAACTCTCTCCAAAATGTCCCTATGAACCAACTGTCCCTGTCACTGACAATGTTCTTCAGCAACCCATGAAGTCTAAGAACTCCATGAATAAAATCTTGGCTACCTGAACTGCGTTGTACTTTGTCGGTATGGCATAGAACTGAGAAAACTTGGTTAATCCATCTACCACTACATAGATACAGTCCTTGCCCTGGACCTTGGGTAGACTTGTGATGAAATCCATAGATATACTCTCCCATTTCTGCTCTGGAATGGGGAGTGGTTGAAATATCCCTACTGGAAGAGAATGATCTAACTTGTTCTGCTATAAAGTCACACACTCACTGACATGTCTCATAATGTCTTGTTTGAGGCCCTTCCATGAGAACCTCTCTCTAATCTATCTGTAGGTTTTGAAAAACCCCTGATGGACTGCTAGAGGTGAATCATGAACTACTGTAAGGATCTTCTTCTTAAGCCCTGAATCTAGCACCAAGTAGACTCTATCCTTGTAAAATATGACATCGTCAATGACCCTATACCAGTCATCCTGTATCTTCCCATCCATCACCTCACAAGTGAACTTGTTCTTGGAATATTCCACTAACAAGTGGGATTTCCAATCTGTTGAAATCTCCATCAAAGAACATGTCACAGGTATCCTCGATAGTGCATCGGCCACAATGTTATTCTTCCCCTTGACATACTCTATGTCAAAGTTGAATGATTGTACCTTCATCACCCATTTCTGTTGGCACTCACTGAGGTCTGTCTTCTCAAGGAAATACCTCAAACTATTGTGATCGGTCTTGACCATGAATTTTCTGCCCACCAAATATTGTCTGAACTGGGTCAAGGCATGCATGATTGCCAACATTTCCTTGTCATAAATGGAGTACAACCTCTCAGGTTGACTAAGCTTCCAGCTCTTGAATACAATGGGGTGCCCTCCCTGCATCAAAACTGCATCGATCCCTTAGCCAGATGTGTCACACTCTAGTACAAATGGCAAGGTGAAGTCTGGTAGTGCCAACATTGGACAAGTGCCCATGAATTCCTTCATGTGATAAAAGGATTCTTGTGATTTCTCGATCCATATGAAGGCCCCATGCTTGGTAATATCCGTCGGCGGTTCTCCAAGATGAGAAAAACCTTGAACGAACCGCCTATAATAGTTGCACAACCTCAATTTTGTCACATTCTTAGGTGTCGACCAATCCAGAATGGCCCTGATCTTCTCTTGGTGCACTTGTACCCCTTGTGCACTAATGATGTGGCCTAAGTAAAGTAGCTCTGTCATACCAAACTCCCACTTGTACTCTTTGGAATATAATCAATGTGCCTCCATGATGCTCAATACCTCATCCAGGTGCCTTATATGCTCTTGCCATGACCGGCTATAGATCAAGATGTCGTCGAAGAAAACCAAGAGTGATTTCCTTAACTGATCCCTGAATATATGGTTCATGCAAGACTGGAATGTAGTGGGTGGATTGGTTAGCCCAAATGGCATAACCAGGAACTCAAAGTGTCCAAAATGACATCGAAATGTCGTCTTCTCTATGTCCTTCTCTCGGATGATGATCTGATGATATCCAGAGTGTAGATCAATTTTTGAGAAGAAAACTGCCCCATGTAGTTCATCCATCAACTCGTCAATGCATGGGATAGGGTACCAGTTCTTTCTTTTTTTCTTGTTCAAGGCTTGATAATCAATGCACATCTGCATGGTGCCATCCTTCTTCAGAACTAAGACAACTGAAGAAGCAAATGGGCCGCTACTTGGTCTGATGTGTCCCATCGCCAACAATTCCTCGATTGCCTTCTCTATCTCATCCTTGAACCTCCTAGGATAACGATAGGGGGGGTGATCATAGTTTTTTCCCCCTCCTCCAACTCAATGGTGTGCTCAAACCCCCTGTCAGGTGCTCTCCCTAGTGGAATTTCCTCAAAGACCTGTTGATGTCGTCCCAATAAATTCTTGATCTTTGTATGGTATTGTTGTCGAATTTTTGAATCCTTTTGAGTAGTGATCAAGCATTATGCGGCATATGATACCTCCCCATGTCTAAATATCCTCTCCATCCTCTTGTCTGAAAATGTCTTGGGTGCTCCTGTCGACATACCTCTTAGAACAACCTTCTTCCCATCCTGATCTCTGAATCCCATTTCCAAGGTTTGGTAGTTGGGAGTGATTTTTTCCAAGGTAATCATCTGCTAAAATCCTAACACCACATCTGTGTCTGATAGGTCAACCACATAAAATGTGTCTCTCACTGTGTAGTTTCCTAACTTCATCTCTAATTTTGGAAATCTGTCTAGACACTCCACTGTGTGGCCATCTACTACCGCAAGATCAAACCCCTCAAACTCCTCTATCTGAAGTGCCCATCTTAATACTAGTGAAGCATCGATGAAGTTGTGGGTGGCCCCACCATATATCAGGGAGATTTCCCGTTGCCCCTAAATAATCCCTTTGATATAGAGGGTATCATACCAGGGAACACCAGAAAGGGTCATTATGACACCTCCCTTTGTTGGTTTCCTCCTATTAGCATGTTCTGGCAGTTGTGGGACCACTAGAGGATGGGCTCCTGCCGGTGTCGGTGGTCTATGGGGAGGCTTCTCCTTTGTTGGTGCTGACTCATCCTCTGAACTAGTGGATCCATTATCCTTCTCCTCCTCCTCGCTATCCACATTGTCTGTTGCTATCTCAATATAATGAATCTCTCCCTTTCCCATGCACCTGTGGCCTGGGACCCAAGGATCTCTACAACTAAGGAAAATATTCTTCCTCATAAGCTCTCACCTAGTCTCATCATCCAACTTCTCCTTTCCCTTCCATTCTCTCTGGAATCGCTTCCTGTCTCGATCCCTCTAGGGCACAAATGGCTTGGAGAAATTTTTAGTCTTTGTCACTGAGTCTACCAGATCTCGAGTGTGAAGGATGGCATTTTGCAAAGTGGGAGGCCTGTATGCCTTCACCCATCTTCTCAAAGGCTCTGTGAGTCCTTATGTGAATATCATGATCAACCTAAGATCTGATATATCTATCACTACCATGGCTACCCTATCAAACTCTGTGATGAACGTCTCTGTTGTATCAGTTTGTCTCAACTGGTCTAGATCCCTGAAGTGTATCTCGAGATCCTTTCTGTCAAACCTGTCCATGAGCCTATTTGTAAACTCCCTATAGAAGGTGATGCAACTGTGACCCAGTGTCACCAGTCCATGATACCACCACTCGTGTGCCTCACCCTCCAATTGTAAGGTCGCGAAACTCATGGCCTCTGTCTCGGTCATCTGGTTGAGATTGTAATACATGTCTAGATTTTGTACCCAAGCTCTAGCGGTGTATTTGGATGATCTGTCGAAAGAATGGATGGTGAGTTTCCCAAATTTTCAGATGAAATTAAGGTTATTCCCCTGCTATTGTTGTGGTCCTCTCCTCTATGGATCTCTGGGGAGGTTCTTGAGTCTGAGTCCACAGTACTTGACTAAGGTCATGTCCTGATGGAAGTCACGACCCAATGCTGCGTACTCCCTCCTATACTCTGCAATGTCGTCAGCATGAGTGGGTGGCCTCTGTGCTATCGGTGGCGGTGCTGCTACCGGGGGTGCCCTATGGAAACTGGGAAATAAGGGTCTGTGAATCCTACTCGCAGAGGTTTATGTGCGAGAGGTTGACTGGGGTCTACTGGCTGCTCCCGAGTTCCCCTATGCTGCATGCGGGACTTGTGTATCTGGGGTGCCCACTCTAGAAAATATATCAACCACTTGTGCCAAGGACTGAGACATGGTTCATTGACTAGAGAACATATCGTTGATAACCTACATGAAATCTGCCTCTGGATCTACAGGGGCATTGCCACTGGACTCTAGTCTCTCATATCTGTCTCCTAGCATCCTCTCAACCTTGCGCTCAGCCTCACACTCTTCCCTTCTCTCTGCTTCTCTGTGTGCCTCTTTCTCTTCCTCTGAGCTAGGAGGAAAAGGGGGGAAATCAGGTCTATGCCTTCTTTCCTAATGCCTGTTGTAAGTTACATATTCGTCACCTACATGTTCACGACCCTCTGGGTCTTCTGCTGCACTCATTGTCTTTAGTCACAGGCTGGCAGGACTAAAGCTATGATACCACTGTAATGTTCCTAACTTGGCTATTCTAGGAAACGCTCCTAATGTGTGTGTAGGATCAAAGGTTTACAACATATAAACGATCATACAAATAATAAATGTGACAAAGTACTACAAAGTTTGTATTATGATATCTCTGTGGATTACAAAATGGTCGAATGCGGCTGAATAAACAGACAATACCTGACTATATCAACAAACAAAGGATCTTAGCCAGAATACAAATAAGCAACTACAGCTGAATAAAATAACAACACTCGGCTAGATCAAACACCCACAAATTTGTATTGCACGTTCTATAAGTCTGTGGGGAATGATGATAGGGATTGTAGGGCTTATGACCTCATGCATGAGAGGTCGAGAGACATATACATAATTCAAGGTGAAGTACAAAAAATAGGAAACACTACGCAATATAACTCCCCTAGGAGACGAAACTTCAACCCTTGCTGAGGATGAGGATGAGGAGGAGGTATGGGTCGAGGCCGAGGATAGATCATCTGTTACAACTGCGCACAACCATGACACCTCACAAGGGACTGTCATAACCCTTGCACTACTTGTAACTACTGCAACTCGTTTGAACATGTTATCAAAGATTGTCCTATGCTGCTAGCTAAGCTTCAGGAGAGACGAGGACCTCATTAGAACCCGCAAGTGCAACTGATATATGTTGAACCTCGCGGAGAAGACCCTAGAGTTGTTGTTATAACTAGAGGAGGAGTTGTTGCAAGAGAAGACAGACTGACCCTAGGGAAGACTACAGAAGACTCAGTAGTCAGGAAAGCTGCAGAGAAGACCCAAACTTTTGATGCAAAGAAAGAAAGACAAGTATTCGAGAAGGAAAGAAAAGATTTCAAATGATGTAATGTTACTGACTTGGCTAGTCTAGGAAACATTGCTAATGTGTGTGTAGGATCAAAGGTTTATAGCATATAAATGATCATACAAATAATAAACGTGACAAAGGACTACAAAGTTTGTATTATGATATCTCTGTGGATTACAAAATGGCCGAATGTGGCTGAATAAACTGACAATACTCGACTAGATCAACAAACAAAGGATCTTAGCCAGAATAGAAATAAGCAACCGTGACTGAATAAAATAACAAAACTCAGCTAGATCAAAAGACAAAAGGATCTTAGCTAAAATACAAATAAGCAACTAAAAGATAATACCGGGAATACGGGAGCACTGCAGGATCAATGAAGAATGATGGAAGACCTGGATTATCTTCCCGGTGACTAGGGTGTGTCTTTCAATACCGAAATCAACCAACTGGTGTCTTCCTCCTGGAATACATTGAACTATCTCTCCTGATATGTGCCTCTTCTCCTTAATGACGAGTCATAATCTGCATAATGATGAATTAGGTCGCTGACCCTTCCTTTATAGCTTTCCAAAACCCTAAATCATGATGAAACACTAATTCGTTGTTGACTTCCAAAACCTTAAATCACTGATGAAACCCTAATTCACTGTTGACTTCTATTTTTATCTCATAATGACTTAAAAACACTTTTAATCCTTTTTAGTTCAATGTCACTTTCCGAATATAACACCTGTGATTGGAGTGACCTCTAGTAACCCTGTTTACCCCTCTTTGGCCCTGACTATAGTCTAACGGGGTGGTTTAGACCATTAAGACTCCTCTCTAGAGTTCCTATTTGGAAAGGGACATTACAAATGAGATCAAGGTTCTTCATCAAAGAGATGACCAAAAGTGAGAGAATATGGAATTCCTCAGGCATTTGATCAGTCTTCTTGTCCAAGAGAAGGAAAAGAGGTAAGCAAGCTCATGGAATTTCTATATACTTGTATTAAGTTGATTCAGGATGAGAGCATTGTACAATAACTACAAAATTTAATCAGACAGTATCAGCTAGGAAAGATAGACCCCTTACTGAATAGATCAGTACACCAAATCGCTAAAGAGAGAAGGAAAAATAAGGAATTATACTTGAATTCTCAAATAGGAGAATTTGATATAGACTATGTGGTCCTCGACTTAGGGTTGAAGGTCAATGTCATGACGAAGCAAACTTGGGAACTAATGGTAAAACCCAAGTTGATATATTCCCCTATCAGGCTTAGGATGGCTAATATTCCCCTTTGGCAGACCGAAACATGTCCCTGTGGACATCGACAGAGTAAGAACGTTTGCAGATTTTGAGGTAATTGAGATAGTTGATGATAATTGTCCTTACCTTGCACTGTTAGGAATTGATTGGGCTTTCAATAATTCCACTATGGTTGATTTAAATAAAATACGTATGACTTTTGAAAGAGATGGCCTTAGGGTCATTGCACCTTTAGATCCAGATGAAGGTCAACGATACACAGAGGCCATTATAGAGAAAGATCACGCATATGAGCTAGAAACCATATACAAACTAACATCCAGACAATAATATTACATTAATCCTACAGCTGATCGAAACCTAAGATGGCGAAGTGACAATGCATGTTCATCAGACTCAGAAGAAGCACTGGAGAACTGAGAGAACAAAATGTATGAAGTATATACAAGAAGATGTGCTAGATTAACCAAAGAAGTTCGTTGGATTAGCACAACAGTAAGTAACTTACCCACCTTTGATGGTCTAAATCCTTTAGAAACCTTCTTTTCGGACTTTGAAGAAAGTGTAGCAATGAAAAAAACATTGTTGGCAATGGATGAGGCCTTTAAAGCAACCCCAGCAAGATGGTGGGGAACACACAAAACCAACATTGCATACTGGGTACAATGTCGTACCTTGATGACAACATGGTTCTCAACACAAGTAGAAGGCTGCGAAGTTCGGTACACAGGTCAAAGCTGCCCAAAGGACCACGTGAAAAGTTGTGAGGAATCTTGGATCAACATTCCTCAAGAGCAGTGGGTGCACAAATTCATTAACACACTGGACACGACACCTATCAACTGGTACCTTCAAGCAGAGTTGCGCCTCATCATTGTAGATTGGGAAGGTATGACTCAAAATTTTGTAACTACCTTCTTATTTGAAAGTCAATTTCCTTCAGTAGATTAAGCATTACAAATTGTCATACATAAAGTATTTGAGGATGCCTCTAGCCTCCCTTTAGAATAAGAAAAGGACGAATGGATTGCGCCTCTCCAGAAATTGCAAGGCTGTTACAACATCAATGCTAATGAGGACGATGATCCTAGGAAGGTGAAAATCACCGAAACAAAAGGCCAAAGAGATGTGGAAGGACCAAGAGTTGAGATACCATTCATTGGACAACCAATCAAGATTAGGAAAGTCAATATTCAAACAAAGCAGACACCGAAGCTTGCAAATGTTGGAGATTACTGGGATGTTGCTACTATCGACAAGATAACATAATTACTGCATGAATATCATGACTTGATTCAAACCAAGTTCAATTATATGAAGGGAATTAAAGGGCCTATGGGAGAGATGAGGATCCCTTTGAAAACTAGATGAAAGACCAGTGAAACATAGACCCTACAGATGGAACCCTAAATATAAGGAGAAAGTGAAGATTGAGCTCGACAGAATGCTGGAAGCTCGACAGAATGGTGGTACAGGACAAGAAGACAAAAGAGATCAAGATCTACATAGATCTCAAGAAGCTGAACGATTCTTGTTTGCATGACCACTTCCCTACGCCATTCACTGACAAAGTGTTAGATAATGTGGGAAACCAGGAAGTATATTCTTTTACAGGCGTATTTTCAGGATACCATCAGATCCAGATTGCCAAGGAAGATCGCCACAAGACCACATTTGCAATAGAATGGGGATCCTATGAGTATACAGTGATACCATTTGGATTGAAGAATGCCTCAACCATCTTTTCCAAGGTGGTGGTCGAAGCATTCAAGGAGTTTCTACATAAATTTCTAGAATCATATTTCGATGATTGGATTGTTTTTAGTTTATTGAAAAATCATATTGAATGTCTAAGGATAATGTTGGACAAATGCAGGCAGTGTCAAATTGCCTTGAATATTAAGAAGTGCATCTTCTTCTCACCATTTGGCGTGCTGTTAGGTCATATTGTATGCAAGCATGGATTGCTGGTAGATCCATCTAAAGTCGCCATTATAGTTGATCTTCCACCTCCTACTTCATTCAAACCGCTGCGCACTACATTGGGACATACTGGGTATTATAGGAAGTTCATTAAGGGATATGCCCAGATTAAAACACCCATGCAGAATCTTTTGAAGAAATATTGTTAATTTCACTAGACCAAAGAATGCCAGCAGAGCTTCGACACGCTGAAACAAAATATGGTTATTGCGCCTATCCTGGTTTTTCCAGATTGGAGCAATGAATTTCACGTACATGTCGATGCATATTCCATTGCATTAGGAGATGTGTTAGCAAAACCGATAATAGGAGAAATCGACCACCCATTAGCTTTTTCTAGTAGGAAACTATCCACAACTAAGATTAATTACACCACCATTGAGAGAGAAGGGTTAGCCATGGTGTATGCACTCCAGAAATTTCGCCACTACTTGTTGGGAGGGCACTTTAAAATGTTTACTGATCACTCCGCGCTGAAATACCTAGTCAAAAAATCAGTTTTGGGGGGAAGGATATGCAGATGGATTCTTCTATTTCAGGAATACAATTTCGAAATTGTGGTTAAGCCAGGAAGAATGAACAAAGGTCCCAATCACTTGTCAAGGTTGGAACATAGAGAAGAGCCGACTAGTTTGGAGGATGCACTGTTGGATGCACAACTATTATCCATTAGAATGATTGATGACCACTTCACAGAGATAGTCTAGTTCCTGTCAACAGGAATGGAACCTAGTGAGTATACAATTCCCCAGAAGAAACAATTAGTAGTGTGCGCTGCAAACTTATCAATTATAGTTGGACAACTATACAAGATGGGACCTGATGAGATACTGAGAAGACATTTTATGGATTCAAAGCGACCATTGATCCTTGCAGAAGCTCATGAAGGCATCATAGGAGGACATTACAGAGGGAAAGAAACTGTGCAGAAGGTTCTTAGAGCTGGTCTTTGGTGGCCTACCTTACACAGAGATGCCAAGGACTATTACCATGCCTAGGATGTATGCCAAAGAGTTGGAAAACCATACAGAAGAGATGAAATTATATTAGCACCAAAATTGACCCTACAAGCATTTGAGAAATGGGCCATTGACTTCGTAGGACTTGTAAACCCACCTGGAAAGCACACAGGATCAAGGTACATAATTATTGCGATAAAATACTTGACCAGATGGGGTGAAGCAAGAGCAGTTAAGCACTGTAGTGAAACTATAGCTGCACGCTTCATATTTGATGACATCATAACCACGTTTGGATGCCCAAATATCCTTATGAGTGATCAAGACACACATTTCATAAATAAAACAATTGAATCCCTCACTGAGGAATTTGCATTCCACCGTCAAAAGAGAATGCCTTACCATCCACAAGAAAATGGGACAGTGGAATCATTCAACAAGATCCTGGAGACAACGTTGACGAAAATTTGCAGTGTGAAAAGGGATGACTGGGATTTAAGAGTACTATTAGTACTTTGGGCCTATAGAACCACTTATAAGAAACTAACAATGCAGACCCCTTTCAAGTTGGTGTATGGTCTCAGATTCGTTGTCCCAATGAAATACCTAGTACCAAGCTTAATAATTGATGCCTTTACAGATATGGATGACACTGGCACTGTTCAAGAGAGGCTTGCGCAGTTGATCGAACTCGAAGAAGACAAATTTATTGTAGGATTCCATCAGCAGGTGCAAAAGGAAAGAGAAAATGCCTATCATGATAGGAAAATCAAGAACAAGGCATTCAAGCAAGGTGATCTAGTACTGATATATGACAATAAGTTCAGAAAGAATCCTGGGAAGTTCCGAACGCATTAGCTCAAGCCCTATGAGGTCTCCTATGTTACAGAAGGAGGAGTTGCACAGTTGAAGACTTTGAATGGAGAATTGAAGGAAGGATTAGTGAACGAGAGCCGACTGAAGTTGTACTATGACAACCAACTGCCTCGTAGCTCTAAGTAAAAGCATAAGGAAAAGGGTCTAGGTACCAGGTGTAGTTGAAAGTGGGTACTAGACACAAAAATGACAGTCTTCATAGGGAAAGAGAGGAGGCATAGAGCATAAAGAAAAGGATGCATTGCATAGTCTGAAGTCGAAGTAAAATAGAAGAATCATATCTGCAATGCCTCGGGATGAATCACAAGTGAGTGTTGGGGGCCGGTTGGCCCTTGGTTATGGAAGTAAGCAACGGTCAATGAAGAAAAGGCTAAATTAAAATTGCGCGGAAGACACAGTGACTGTTACTGGGTCGAAGTGAGTAAAAGAGAAGAAAAGATGGAGTGAAGTAAAAGGAAGCAAGTTGTTGGATGAGGAGATCGAGGATGAAAGATCAACAAGGAAGAAGGATCATGGACAACTTAGCGAGAGGAACAATCCACCATTGGATGCTTTGGAGCACCGCGTGAGAAGGAAGGAAAGACAGACTGGCGAAGCCTTGAAAACGCGGGTCAATTTGACCTAGGGTTTTAAACACCTAGGGTTTTGGTATCTAGGGTTTTGACACTTAGGTTTCGGCCTAAAGATGTCGGTGAGATATTGTAATGTATAAATAAAGGTCAAAAGGACCTGGGTTGGGTTGTTGTTGGTGTTATGATTGTGTGTTGTTGTTGTTGTTCTAGTGTGAAGGATTATTATTGTGAGAGAGAGAAGTGATAAGAGTGAGAGCCTTCTAGTATTGTAATATCTTCAGCTGGGTGCGGAGATCAAGTCCTGCAGTTGGATGCACGGGAAGAGGAGGGATAGAGAGGAGAAGAAAGAAGATCTGCTAGCTAAGAGGGAAGAAAAGAACTGTATGCTTCATCTTAACACATTATAAAGCATAGTTCTGTGGATGTATCCCTAGAGGAAGGGTGAACCACGTATATCTTGTATTGTGTGTGTGATTGATGCTATGTTCTTTTGCCTTTGATATAATATTATTTCATTACTGTGTTAGATATGATAGGTAGTTGTGCAAAGTAATATATAAGTTGGTAAGTGATATATAAATGATTGACTTTCTCTGGTAGTCAATCTACTTGATATTCCCCCTAGTTGTATACATGTTTGTCCCACAACCCCCTCATAGTTACTTCAGGTGAGACTGCATCTACCTCACAGGTGTTTATGAAAGGGCCAGTAGCTAGGGTTTGTTGGTGCACTCTTGGAGTGAACCTTGGGTATTTCCTTGTGCCAACACCCATCATCCCCTAATTGTATGAAGACTCCTGCAACTAAGACGACTGAGGATGACAAGTAGAGGATGTAATCACGATCATAGTCTGGAGGACGAATCAAAGGGGCTTTATATAGGGCCACTTTCAAATCATTAAAAGAGGTTTAAGCATGTTCATCCCATTGAAATGGGATATCATGATGTAGTAAGCGGAGGAAACCATGTGTGAAAATGGCATAATCTGGGAAAAAGCAACGTAAAAAGTTAGCTTTCACTTGTAGGCTTTGCAGTTGGTGTGAATTCCTAGGTGGTGGAATTTCCATGATAGCTTGTGTAACACTACTTTTTCATATATTCAAGGCTTAATCACTCTAATACCAAGCTGTAACGCTACTTTTTCATAGCTCCAAGGCTTAATCTCTTTAATACCAAGATGTAACGCTACTTTTTCATAACTCCAAGACTTAACCGCTCTGATACCAAACTGTAACGCCACTTTGGCTTAACTCATACAGGCATTATATAATCCACATGCATTTAAGCAATGAAATACATTTAAACTTAGAGTAAATATAAGAATTAAGGCTAACACAAATATTCCCTGACATTAACAATAATTCATCTGCACAACGGGATACATGATAAAATATAAGTATCACAGGCATGCAAAACATAACATTTAACATAAGCTGATACTTATCTTGAAACTGTGGTAATTCCACCAACCAAGTGCAGGCCTTCCACGAACCTCCCATCCTTAGACCACACTACTCATCAGCTCAACAATGGGTCACCCCTGAGATGGGACTAAGCTCCACCCCCAAGTCAGGAATCCTAGGCTAGGCTGAGGTTACAGGGAAAACACACAATCACAAGGAAGGAATTCTCTCCCAGGAACCACTCATGCTCACTGCCCACAAAATATCCTTCCCCACATGCCTGTTCCACCCCAGGAGTATACACCTTATCTGTCACCTAGACAGTCCTTCGACTGCTAACCTCCCTTGCCTTGGGTTACAACAACAGACCGCACCGGAAGTCTCCGAGCTCTGTGGTAGCTACAGGGATCCTTCCAGGAGTTCTCTCCTTCCTCTGCACATTCTCTCACCTGGAGAGAATCACTTATAGGTCAACAACCTGTTCTTCCAACCCCAATCACCTCTCTCACCTGGAGAGAGTGTTTCACAACTGGCCAACAAGCCCCACACAGTGCAGTACTGCATGGACACAACAACCAACGGGGAAAATAGACACAGGATTTCCAACAGGTTTAACAATGGAAGATAGTATCACAGATATGGCTTCAGACAAGACTCCACGCATAGGCTCGATGCTCAGACATAGGATGCTTCAGAACAGAGATACCACACACAGGTTCAATAGTTCAGAGGGCATATGGGGAATTCTTGCAGAGGTCGGACTAGTCGTATTTTTCAGAAAATTAGATTGAATGGAGGAAGGACCCTTTCACGGCTCATCTTGGCCGTTTTATTTGCATGCACCAGGGTTGAAACTTGTTACCCTTGGAACTGCATGCTTCCATCAGCGTGTGTTCCTTCCACCCTTTGGAAGTCACATGTCATTCCAAAAGAACTTAGGGTAAAAACGTAATATTCACATGTCTTTTGGAATAATATTAAAATATTATTCCTAAGGACTTAAGCCCCTAGGCTTAGTCCCCTAGGATCAACACTTAGCCCCTTTTCCCACCTTCCATCCCCTAATTCTTTTCCCTCTCTATGGATGCTTAGTACCCCATCACTCATTCATCGTGGTCAGTCTGCATGCGGCGATGTTTATATTTTATTAATGTGTTGCATGCATACAAGTACAAAATTAGGCCCTTGGCCTACAACCCTTAGGCTCTCTGGCCTAACAATCACATAAGCCCACCATCTTATATATACTTGGATCACTAGCCTATAACACATATTTACAATTCATTTCATACATCAGACTTACAAAGAGTTCGATCTTGGGGACACTACAATTCCCCTCCCTTATTTATGCACTATCCTCAGTGCAACCTTACACTGTCTTTGCAAGATTTTCAAAATTTTCAAAAATATGCGGGTACTCTGCCTGCATAGCATCTACATGCTCCCATGTCACATCCTCAGGACTGTACCAGGTCCACTAGACCTTTACAAGGATCTATAGCTCGATTCCGGAGCTGCCTTCTTTTCCTGTCCCATATGTGCACAAGATGCACTTACAGGACACCTTCTGGTTCCACCTGAATCACATTCCAATCGATAACATGATTAGCATTAGGTATATATCTCTTAAGCAGTGAAACATGAAACACATTATGTATAGTCATAGATGCAGGTAATGCAAGCATGTATGCAATTGGCCCAATCCTTTCCAGGATTTCAAACGGCCCACAAAATCTTGCTGCCAACTTGGCGCAACTTCCCAACTTCAGGGAATTCCTGTTAGTTTTCAATTTTAGGAAAACGTGGTCACCCACTTTGAATTCTCTGTGGTTTCTGTTACTATCAGCGTTACTATTTTCCCTATCCTGGGCAGCTTTTAGATTCTGTTTAAATCTTATCATTTGGTCTTCCATCTCTTTGAGCAGCTCAGGCCCAACTACTGCTCTGTCAGCTGGATTATCCCAACTCACTGGAGTGTTGCAATTTCTTCCATAAAGTGCTTCAAATGGGCTCATCTTCAACGATGAATGATACCCATTATTGTAGGCAAATTCTACCAAATGCAGGTAGTCTTCCCACCTTGATGGTTTATCCATGACATATATTCTCAGTATGTCTTCTATTACTCTGTTCACCCTTTCTGTCTGACCATTAGACTCAGGATGATACATTGTATTAAAGTTCAGAGTCATTATGAATCCCTTAAACAATCCTTTCCAGAAATTCGAGGTGAATTTCGGGTCCCTATCAGACACAATTGTCTTAGGAATTCCGTGCAAGTGTGCCACTTCTTTTAAGAAGATATCAACAACATCTGTTGCCTTCTGAGTGGTTTTCAGTGGAATAAAATTGGCATCTTTTGTAAGCTTTTCCACCACCACCATGATTGAATCATGTTGCTTGCTTGTCCTGGGAAATCCTGTGATAAAATACATTGTCACCACCTCTAATTTCCACTCAGGAATGGGTAAAGGCTGCAGCAACCCTGCTGGGTGCCTATGCTCAACCTTAACTTTCTGGCAATCCATACATCTGGCGATGTATTTAGTGATTTATTTCTTCAGACCCGGCCAAAATTAATGGATTTTGACTGCTTCCACAGTCTTATGATATCTAGGATGTCCAACATAAGCCATGTTATTCATTTCTTTTAGAATTGCTAGCTTCAATTCTCAAACATTGGGTACATACACTCTGTTTTTATACAGAAGTAAGCCATCAGTTCCCAAGGTGTAACTTCCCTGGGTCTGTGGTCTCTCACGCTATTGTAGCTTTGCCACCAGACCTTTGTACTACAAATCAACATTTGCAGCTTCCAAAATTCTGTCCTTAATATCAGTCATGTACATGCTAATGGTTGTAGCATGTAATTCATGCACTTTTTTGCTGAGTGCATCAACCACCTTATTTTCTTTCCCTTTGATATGCTTGATATCAAAGTCATATTCACACAGAAACTCCAGCCATCTAGTTTGGTTGGCATTTAAAGTCGACTGATCAAATAAATACTTCAGACCATTGTGGTCTATTCTCAATTTGAATCTCCTTCCCATGAGGTAATGTCTCCATTTCCTCAATGTGTGGACAATTGCTGCCAGCTCTAAATTGTGAGTGGCATAATTCCTTTCATGCTTTTTCATCTTTCGGGATTCATAACAGATTACAAATCCCTCTTGGCTGAGAACTCCTCCTAGTCCCTCCTTACACGCATATGTGCACACCACAAAATCCATATTTGGATCTGCAATCTTAAGGATTGGAGCGCTGGTTAACAGGTGATTCAATCATTGGAAACTGCTCTCACACTCTTCAATCCACTGAAACTTCTTCTCCTTCCTTTCCAAGGAAGTAATAGGGTGAGATAACTTGGAGAACCTTGCTATAAACCTTCTGGAATAGCCTGCCAAACCCATAAAAAATCTAACCTTTGCCACATTCCTTGGCGTTGGCCATTCTTAGATGGCCTCAACCTTTTCAGGATCCACAACGATCCCCTCTTCTGAAATAATATGTCCCAAGTAATGAATCTGCCTTTGATAAAATGAGCATTTGCTCAGTTTGGCATACAACTGGTGTTCTCTCAACACTTGTAGAACCATCCTCAAGTGTTGTTCATGCTCTTCCTCCAACTTGGAATACACCAAGATGTCATCTAGGAAGACTATGACAAACTTGTCTAAATAGTCCTTGAATACACCATTCATTAAGCACATGAAAACAACAAGTGTGTTTGTCAGTCCAAAAGGTACCACTGTGAATTCATAATGACCATACCTTGTTCTAAAGGCGGTCTTGTTGATGTCCTCCTCATTTATTCTCACCTGGTGATATCTAGATCTGAGATCTATTTTTGAAAATATTTTTGCACCCTTCAACTGATCAAAAAGATCATCGATCCTTGGTAGAGGATACTGGTTCCTGATAGTTACCTTATTCAACTGCTAGAAATCAATGCACAACCTCAACGTCCCATCTTTATTCTTCACGAATAGGACCAGGGAACCCCAAGGTTACATGCTTGGGTGAATGTACCCCTTCTTCAAAAGCTCTTCAAGCTGCAATTGCAACTCTTTCAGCTTTGGCGTACTCATTCTATAAGGAGCCTTCGAAACTGGAGTTGCTTCAGGCATCAAATTTATAGAAAAATCGATGTCCCTCTTTGGAAGTAGTCCAGATACCTCTTGAAATACATCCTTGAACTCTTTGAGTACCTTGTGTTCTTCCATCTTCGAGACTGCATCTCTGGATGCTTCTCCCACACGGGCTGCAAATAATTGACAGCCTTTCCTGTAACACTTCTTCAACTGCATGGTTGAGATTTCTCTAACAACCATGGCTCTGGGAATTCCTTGGACTGTTACCTGACTTCCCTCTTCGTCCAGGCATGCAAACCTCTTGGTACGGTAGTCCAGAAGGGCATGGTGCTGGTCCAACCAGTCCATCCCAAATAAGCAGTCATAAGAGCCTAAAGGCAGAATATTCAATTCAGCCTTAGTGATCAATCCTTTCATGTCCACTGAACATGACTTAACAAATTCAGTGACCTTCCTCTTGGTCCCTGTGGCCAACTGCACTAACCAAGACTTCTCATGTTTTCTTCTTGATAAACACAAACTTTCCACCACCCTAGGATCTACATAACTATGGCTAGCCCCTTAATCAATTAAAATAATTAGTGGCCGGTTGTTAATCATACCTTCCACTTCAATCATGTGCAATTGAAATTTTGCTTGCTTGTTGTCCATGGTTGCGTAGATCCTTGGCATTATACTGCCCATATCCTCCACTGTTTCAACTTGCTGAACAATATGGAAAATTCTCGCTTTATCGTTTATGTGGGGGTAGTCTCTGTACCTATGGTTCCCTTTATATCCCCAACACTCCATAGGTGGCGGTCTTGGCATTTGCTCACTCCCTTCAACTTTCTCGAGCTCTCTAAAAGATGCCTGTCCCCAAGGACTGTTCCTAAAAAAAGGAGGCTTGTTTCCATTTGCCTTTGTTCCTTCTTAAATCTCTTCTGGTCATCCCAAGCCTTCCGAAGGATATAACTTTCTCTTTTTTGTTCATACAAACATTTCTCCCTTCTTATTGTTTCTTCCATAGTCTTAGGATCATCATACTGAATCTTATCACTGATGGAAGGTGGAAGTCCACTTGGATACCTTTGAATCTTGACAGTCTCATCTTTGATGAATGGAACATACTTTAGCAATTCCAAGAAACGTCGTTCGTACTCATCAATGGTCATGCTGCCTAGCTTGAGTTCGAAGAAATCCTTCATATTTCTATCATAATATCTTTTGGTCAGGTATTTCTTCTTGAAATACCTCTTAAACTCCTTCCAAGTGATATCTTTCTCTCTGATGTGATGCACTTGCACAAACTGATCCCACCACATGGATGCTATTCCTTTTAGCTGGTACATCGTAATTCTTCCTTCTACATGAGCGAAGTAGTTCTGCAGTTGGAAATATTTCTTCATGCCAAGAAACCATGTCTCGGCATCTTCCTCCTTCTTATGTTCTCCATCAAACGTTGGAGGCTTGATCTTTTTCATCTCCCCTTTCAATTCATCCTTTCCATATTTTCGGTGTTTTCTGGTAGGGGATAGGCTTGAACTACTGTGTGTTTCCCTACCAGAATTCTTTGGGGAGAGACGATAATGTCTTCTACCACTCCTCGATCTTCTTCTCCTCTCAAGGGTTCTGACACTTCTTGATCTGCTTGTGTCACTCTCTTTTTCCAATTTCTTTTCTATTCTTTCCAGGCTCTTCAACATTTTTAAGTTGAATTCACCTTGTCGATCCCTGATTTTCATGAGCTTTCAACTATCATCTCGATGAGCCTGGGCATCTTTCTGCAATTTTTCAATGAGTTTCATCATACATCCTTCTTTATCTATCTCTTTTCCATGCCCATTAGATTTTGTTCCTTCGAATCCCAAGTTGACATCCTTTTCTTCTCTTTCGTCCTCTATTTCGGAGGCAATCTGCACCTCTTCCAATTCCATACTCAACATCGGTTTTCGGCTGTCCTGACAATCATTGAACTCTGCACACACAACGTGCAGTCAACCGAATTTTGTCAGGCCTTAACCCTTACAAAATCACAATATTCATAATTCAACGTGAGTGAGAAAACATTTTAACTTCACAAAGTTTTTTGAGCTCTGACAGCTCTGCAATTTCGGGACTTCGAGTTTTCGGTACCTGAGAGTTCACGATGCAGTGACTCCCAACCCCCTGTCACTCCTATTCCCAAAATCCGATACACAGTTTCTTGTATGAGATCCAACGACCCTCGATGAGTTGGATCTAACGGTCCAGATCCTTTCGGGATTTTATGACCAAAACTTCACGTTGCAGCGACTCCCACTCTTTGTCGCCTCAATTCCTGAATTCCAAAAATTCGTTTTCCTTGCTCTTTGGGCCCACAACATAGTTGTCGCCCTTAAAATATTCTACAGTTCTTCCATCTCCGAAGATTTCTGGACTTCAGGACTTTGGGTTTCCGGTTCTTGAGACTTCCAGTCTCGCTTTCCTTTCCAACACCCGACTTCCAAAATTCTGATTTACTTTATTCTCCGGGCCCACAACTGTTGTTGGGAAATAATACCCTACAAACTAACAAGCTAAGGCTAAACTTGCATGCAGATCATGACCCTCAAGAACTCACTTTTCACCTATCACCCCAACACTCAAACCCCTTTTTCACACACAAGCATGGAAAAGACCTACTAACCTTTTTTTATCGACGCTTGATGTAGATCCTTCACTGCGCTTTGTCTGCTTGCTTACGCTGCTCCTTTCAAAAAACAATCCTGCAATCAAGACAAAACACTACGCATGCATGCTATTCTTCTACTAGATGGTTAGAGATTAAGCATAAATCGAATAAAACATATAAAAGTCATGCATTGGGAC
>JZKD02S1967777.1:259136-282932 GCA_000966675.3 Picea glauca | reverse complement strand
CTTGAGGATTATCTATCATGGGAACCGTGGATGCCCCCAAGGCTGGGTCAGGTCTAGAGAAGGACAATTGATCAATGGTCACTATCCGGCCTTCATGTGGAAATAATAAGACTCGAAAAATTGTAGCAACCACCGCTTGCATAGCATAAGTCCAACTACGACCTAACAAGAGATTGTAGTCGAGGGGGGCATCAACTACCTCTACTTCGACACACACGGTCTTTCCTCCTAACTGCAAAGGGAAAGAAGGAATGATGCCATGTGGTCGAAAAGAACGATCGTCGAACGCAGTGAGGAGAGTAGGTGACGGAGACAACTCAGGCTGACCAATGGCTTTCCAGCATGCTAACGACATAACACAAGTCGAAGCACCCTCGTCAACCACCATGCGGAAGATATTTCGTGTAAAAGTTTTTGTGGGATGAGCCACTACTATCTGAAATGCGACGTGGTAAGGCAGACGAGGTTTCAATTCAGTCGTATCTAACATGATGGTACCCGTGTTACAAGTCTCAGTAGATCCTAAAGCAGTCAACAAGGCTTTTCTATGAGCGAGGAAACTTTGGAGTACCTCCAAAGCGGACATAGCACAAGGAGTTTGGGATAAATCTTCCACCACAGAGTAATTCTGGGTGGCCGTTGCGTTTGGATTGTGAGAAGATCGCTTAAATGCACCTTTTGGAATGCGTGTCATTGTTTCACCCAACATCTTCTCGATCTGTAGAGGAAGAGATGGGATCTCGACTTCTTTTCCCTTCTCAGAGGTGCTTGGTTTACTATAGTCGTGTGCTCTATTCATTATTAAAGCACCACTTTTAACCATATATACGTTCGCAAAAGAGGAATTGCTTGGGGGAGGGCAGTTTTCTTGGCTTCCCCTTCGGCACTTGTAGAGGCTTGAGTTAAATTTTGCCCATGCTGAAAGGGATTAGTCAACACAGCCTGTTGTTGCTGTGTGAGAAACTTCTGGGCCTCTGCAAGTCGAGGACATAGATGGTTCGGGTGGTCTTCCACACATAAGTTGCATGGATACCTCGCCTTCCTCTTTTCCATGGTGCCCTCGCCAGCATTATCAGTGGGTTTCTTATCCCCCTTACCCTTCTTGCGTTGTTTTTTCTTCCCTTCAGGCTGCTGGGTGGCCTTTGGGTTAGTCGTCTATATGGAGTGTACGTCCGAAGTTTGGGTAGGAGGAGCATCCAAAGCAGTAGTCTGGTTGGCCGCTGAGTGTTGTATAGATAACTATTGCAATTTCTTTGCCAATTGCTCATCGGGCTTAGTTTGTGCCGAACCAACAATACCGTCGGCATGTGGTCCAACTCTCTATCTAGTTTTATCCAGTATCGATCGTGGTGCATCCGGTAGGATGTTGTACAATAAACCAGACTGAGAATAGATAAGCTCAAACTGTTGAGCCCTCATGATGGCATCTTCTTTGGAGAAAAACCTAGAAGTTGCGACGTCTTTGGATAATTGCGGTACTAAAGACTTAAGGAACCACTCAAGAAGGAATGCTGGTGGAATTGGTACTTTGATTAGACTCTTTCAACGTCGCCACTCTTGAATATGATCAGAGATGTGGTCCGCTGTCGTCTGCTCAAAATTGGCTAGCAACTCTGTGCCGACGTCGTATCTCACAGGTAACTGAAAATGGTTAAGGAAAGCCATTGCCAGTTTGCCAAAAAAAGAATATCGTGAACGATCAAGCTCTATGTACCATTTCACGGCACTCCCAATAAGAGTGCATTGAAACAATCGCAACTGGATGGAGTCATCTTTTAGTGAGTTAGATGAACACCAAAGGTGGAAAGTAGTCACGTTATCACCTGGATCTTCGTTAGGCTTGGCCTCGAACTTTGGAATGTCCGAAGGCAACTTCGTTGGCATAGGAGGCCAATGCAGATCGTGACAGATAGGATCATTTAACAACCGTGTCAAATCTGGCAAGTGTAACGTCGCCAATAATGGTAGTTTTGGTTGTTGCTGATAGCCTGGATAAAAGGGTCATGGAGTGTAACTGGCACCAGGTTGCCAGGAAAAGTTTGGCTGCTGACCCGGGTTCTGGTAGGAACCATGGCCCTAACCAACATAAGGGTTTTGCATCTGAGGAGACATCATTGGTTGATTCCCCATAAAGGACATAGGATTTTGGGATTCATCTTGTTTGACAGACTTTGGGAAGGATTACTCCATGATGGTCCTGATGGGAGAGGCATAGAAGTCTGCCCGGGGTTCCATTGACTGTGGAAGGAATTACCCCAGAACGACATTCCAGAGGAAGGAACGAATCCTTGTCCTGAGTTCCAAGGTCCTGGTATGTGTGCCCCCGGTGCAAGAATAGTACCCTGTGCCGGAGTAGACTGTCCAAAAATAGGTGTGCCCCCATATGGGCAAGCAGTAGATGTGAAATTTTTATTACCAAATGTCCCGTTCCAAACAAACGGTGACGAACCTACTAGCTGATTTTGCGTAGGTGTTCCTTGACTCCCGGCTCCAAAGAAACTTGTGTGTGTAGGCTGCCCGACGGACTGCTGATGCAGACCACCGAGCGAAGGGGAAGAAGGAGAGATATGACCTCCAGCATAAGGGAAAGCGTTGAAAGGGACAGGAATTCCCCCAAGTTGACCTTGCAGAGGAGCGTTAGAGCTCCCTGCCCCTAGACCCAAAGTCTGTAAAGTGGAGTGAGTGAGTGCAGGACTTGTACCTGAACTAGGCATACCGTATGAAATTGGAGTACCTATCGCACTAGGTGTGAATGGAGGTGTGGTCACTGCGATAGATGGGGTCGGTCCACTGTGCGACGTAGTTGCGGCCGAGACCATGGTGGCCCGGACTGCCGACAAAGGCAAGTTAGGAGAAGCTTCTCCTGTGGTAGCAACGATGATGGGAATGGAAGAATTTCCAGAGGAAGTAACAGTGTTTATTTCCATTGTTGTATGAGCCACTGACAGGTGTTCGTAAAATTTAATTGGTACAATAACTTACGGCCAAGTATCAGTGGTTAAGGTTTCAACCAATCCAATATTGGTGGTCGATTCCTCTGGTAGTTGTTCGGGCTCAATGGTTGGTAACCCGGTTGCTTTGAAAGACCCTTGTTGGTCTAACTTCCGCCTCAACGGTGGTGGGGGTGGCTCTAGTATAACCGGCGGCAGGCCCCAAAGCCTTCGTGACCAACAGAGCTCTGAATCCTCCACTGTGTGAGAAGATTCATGACACGCTAAGGTATTCTACACGGACAAACAGTAACACACACTAAAAGAAGCCCCTATGACATAAGACAAGCAAACACTAACTGTTTGGAAGGACAGTTACAACAACCAACACTAGAGAAACTTACCGGTGCAAGTGCAACTCGAATACGGAAGCACCCTCCGGGTATACTCTGCAAAGCGTGGCCCGATGTCTGTCCTAGGTACCGCGGTATACCCCCGCAGTCACCTGTGTATGTCCCTAGAAAAKATTGGCAACTAGTTTGCCAGCACGTGAACAGTCACCAGGCGGGTACAGTCGATAGTCGGGTAGACCACAATGAGCAGGGTATCAAGCCCGAAACCTGTCAAGGGTATCGAGAGAAAATGATCTCGAAGACAACTGAGGACCTCGAACGGATTCGAGATCCACGAAGCTCCGTGGCAAATGCAAATGACGGAATCCCTCAACAAATCCTCGATATGTGTTCTCCACTACGCTCGGTCTGGCTTTGGAGGAGTTATCTCCACTACCTTTCCTTACGCGACCTCATGTTTAGCCCCTGTGTTAGAGGGGGTTCCCGGATAATTTTCCGTAACTGGACTTCTACACTCCTTATGAAAAACTCCAATGTTTGGTTTGAGTGGCCTTGGAGACTTTTACTCTCCAACCTATTCCAAGGCCCTAGTCTTGAGCTAGTGTATGAACCCTACAAACAAAAGTCTAATAGTTTTTAATTAGCGTTGCTTTTAATGGGATTTTTACGTCACAAGGTATGAAGGTGAAATTGATGGTGTGTAAAGACTCAAAGCAAAATGAACAAGAAATTCTTGGAAACAAAAACTTTTACGAAAATGCAAAACCAACAACTTTTCAACAAGAAAGACTTCTTTTCTTTTTGAATTTTCTAAGATTTCATGCAGAAAAACATCAAGGAGTTTCTGTCAATCTGCGAGCTACTCATGCGCTAAATGCACTGCAAAACTTATGAAACGAACTTCTTCCTAGCTACTGATGCAACAACACAATCTTCAAACCAAGAAGAAAATGAAAAAAAAAAAAATTATTTTATTTAATTTGCAAAATGAATAAAAAAGGGAAAATGCCGACAAGCACAAAACCAAGAAGAAAAGGAAAATTCTGGCTTAAAGCGCAGATCGTGAAGAACCAGAGCAAAGACGCTCAAAGGCAATCAAGAAAGCATCGATTCTAACACTTGTCTAAAAACCATAAAACAAATTTTTTCTTTTGTCTTTTCTATCAAAACATCTACTAAGCAAAACATCGGCTAAGGATAAGAGGTCCTAACCTGCTGACTGTGTAGCCCCAGATTCAAAACCCATGAAAGGAACACTTCTCACCATAGGAGGGGATTACTGCCCCACCCAGGCTGAAAATCCACCAATCAAGCCCGCGACTGTCACTGAAACAACACGCGTGCAAATACGTGTTGAGCTATACCAGGGCGCGGGTACCCGCGGGCTAAACTTGAACAGGCCGCTGGTCTATATAAAAGCTAAGATAAAACCAACACAAGAAGCCCATACCTGAAAAAGGCCTCTGGTATTGAAAACCAGGGTCTCTTAAAGGCTTGGATGCTTCTTCTTCAATAGAAAAACAAAGCTAATTGCAAAAAGAAAACAAACTCAATAAAGCAAATTGAGACAAGACAGTGAACCAACGAGACCCAGACAGGATCCAGAAAGCCCCCTGAGAATGTAAAATTCTGACAGGGAAGAGGAGACTGCCTCTTAAGATTTCTGAGTCTTACACACTACTGAAACCACTACAACAACCGTTCAAACGCGGGCTGTAGAAGGTTAGGGCGCGGGTTACACGCGTGTAGGCCTTCTGTAGGCCACATGTACCTCTGTGTGTCTTGATAATAGATGTCAAGCACAATCAAGGAAAAGCTGGTATTAATGACCAGGTTCCCTACTAGCTCTGACCTAACAGAAAACAGACAAACAAAGAAGCAGAAAATATAATTCTTTGAACTACCCAAGAACCTCTATGAAATCCGGAAACCCTAAGATTAATATCCCCAGTGGAGTCGCCAATTCTGTTGTTGGGAAATAATACCCTACGGACTAACAAGATAGGGATAAACTTGCATGCAGATCACGACCCTCAAGAACTCACTTTTCACCTATCACCCCAACACTCAAACCCCTTTTTCACACACAAGCATGGAAAAGATCTACTAACCTTTTTTATCGACGCTTGATGTAGATCCTCCGTTGCGCTTTGTCTGCTTGCTTACACTGCTCCTTCCAAAAAACAATCCTGCAATCAAGACAAAACACTATGCATGCATGCTATTCTTCTACTAGATGGTTAGAGATTAAACATAAATCGAATAAAACATATAAAAGTCATGCATTGGGACGGGAAAAGTATTCTTTTATTAATATCAAGATGAATCAACTTACAATAATGATAGAGATCGACCACCGTTCCTCGATCCTGATCCTGGGCTCCTCCTCTTCTTTGTCCTCCAACTACTTTTCTTTAATTCTCCTTAAGCTTGAGGAAAGGCTAAAGGGTTGGGAAAAATGGATTCGGCAATTGGGTAGAGTTTCTTTGCTATCCTTTTCCTCCTCCAAATAGTACCCCTACCCCTTCTTTTATAGGCTAAAAGGAGCTAGGGTTTTGGACGAACTCTCGGCCATGCATGGATGGGAGTTCCAGTTAACTGACCCAAAGATTTTTGTCCCGTCAGCAACTTTCCTGTTTTTGTGCTTTGTTAGGTAAACACGGGCTGTAGTAGGCTAGCTAGCGTTCCAACGTGTGCAGTAGTGAGCCTGCAAGTGTTCCAACACGTGCAGTGAAGGGTTAGGGCATGTGCCACTTGTTTTAAGAAGGTTTTCAAGGTTTTATTCAGCATGGCTTTGGCAAGGAAGAGACATGAGTTGGCCTGATGCCAGGTAATCCTATGTGGTGCAATTTAGGGTTATAACAACAACACAGTTGTCGCCCTTCACCACCGTGGCATGTGGTACGTTCAGGAGGGTCCACGTCACCTTCAGTGACATCATCGGGTCCCACCACTCTCACCTATCTTCTCGACTCACTGGCACGTGGTACACATTCATGCACCCACGTCCATTCCAAACAAAATCCAATGGTTAGACTCCTTCCTTAGATCTACGACATAGATCTTTTTCGACATTTTGGGGTTTTGGTCATCGGGATTCCATGTATCCCATATCTCGAACTTCCATTTGCCGAAATATTGAATTATGATTTACTCTTCCACTTGATCCGACGGTCAAGTCCTCTCCTGCGATCCATGGTGTAGATCATTTCGGGAATTCGTGCTTCACTAACTCACGACTTGCGAACAAAAGGGTCTTCCTTTTTGGTTTCTCAAGTGCCGAAACATTGTCCGGTAGCCACGTGGTTGCCCCGATGGATGGTCCTGATGAATTTCAGGATTTCGTGTATCACGATTTCTACGTTCCCGTGCAACTCCAAAGGGTATTTAAATCTTGTGCACACTTTCCAAATCTGACGGTCACAAGGGTTCGCCTTCTCTTCTGACCAGATCCTGAGTCTCCAACACTTCTGGTGTGGATTCCTCTCTCCCTGTGGCCATACACCACACCGACCGTGGTTTCACAACACCACTATACCTCCTGAGCTTGTAAGCACGTCAAGTAACTCCTTGACACATCTGGATCATTCCAAGGTATGAAATCGGTCCTATAGACACAATGTCTCCTCACACCCTCGATCCAAAGACCACTCAACTGGCCCATCTAGGCTTAGTGTCAAAACATTGGCTCTGATACCAAACTGTAAAGCTACTTTTCATAGCTCAAAGGCTTAATCGCTCTGATACCAAACTGTAACGCTACTTTTTCATAGCTCCAAGTCTTAATCGCTCTGATACCAAGTTGTAATGCTACTTTGGCTTAACTCATACATGCATTATATAATCCACATGAATTTAAGCAATGAAATACATTTAAACTCAGAGTAATTATAAGAATCACTGCTAACACAAATATTCCCTGACATTAACAATAATTCATCTGCACAACGAGATACATGATAAAATATAAGTATCACAGGCATGCAAAACATAACATTTAACATAAGATGATACTTATCTTGAAACCATGGTAATTCCACCAACCAAGTGCAGGCCTTCCACGAACCTCCCAGCCTTAGACCACACTGCTCATCAGCTCAACAGTGGGTCACCCCCGAGCTGGGACTAAGCTCCACCCCCACGGTAGGAATCCTAGGCTAGGCTGAGGTTATAGGGAAAACACACAGTCATAAGGAAGGAATTCTCTCCCAGGAACCACTCATGCTCACTGCCCATAGAATCTCCTTCCCCACATGCCTGTTCCACCACAGGAGTATACACCTTCTCTATCACCTAGACACTCCTTCGGCTGTTAACCTCCCTTGCCTTGGGTTACAGCAACAGACCGAACCAGAAATCTTTGAGCTCTGTGGAAGCTACAGGGTTCCTTCTAGGAGTTCTCTCCTTCCTCTGCGCACTCTCTCACCTGGAGAGAATCGCTTACAGGCCAACAACCTTTTTTTCCAACCTCAATCACCTCTCTCACCTAGAGAGAGTGTTGTACAACTATCCAACAAGCCCCACACAGTCCATAACTGTGTGGCCACAACAATCGATGGGGAAAATAGACATAGGCTTTCCAAAAAGTTTAACAATGGAGGATGGTATCATGGATATGGCTTCAGACAAGAATCCATGCATAGGCTCAATGCTCAGACAGAGGATGCTTCGGAATAGAGATACCACACACAAGTTCGATAGTTAAGACGGTGTACAGATAATTCTTGTAGAGGTCGAACCGGTCGTACTATTCAGAAAATCAGATTGAATGGAGGAAGGACGCTTTCACGGCTCATCTTGGCCATTTTATTTGCATGCACTAGGGTTGACACTTGTCACCCTTGGAATTGCATGCTTCCATTAGTGTGCATTCCTTCCACCTTTTGGAAGTCACATGTCATTCCAAAAGAACTTAGGGTAAAAACATAATATTCACTTGTCTTTCGGAATAATATTAAAATATTATTCCTAAGGACTTAAACCCCTAGGCTCAACACTTAGCCCCTTTTCCCACATTCTAGCCCCTAATTCGTTTCCCTCTCTATGGATGCTTAGTCCCCCATCACTCATTCATCGTGGTTGGTCTGCACACGGCGGTGTTTATATTTTATTAATGTGTTGCATACATATAAGTACAAAATCAGGCGCTTGGCCTACAACCCTTGGGTTCTCTGGCCTAACAATCACATAATCCCACCAACTTATATATACTTGGCTCACCAGCCTATAACACATATTTACAATTCATTTCATACATAAGACTTTCAAAGGGTTTGATCTTGGGGACACTACAACTTGGATGTTGAGGGGGTCCACCGTGATTTCATGTTGGGATAAAATGAACCCAAGAAGGTGTCTGATGATGACGCAAAAGACACACTTGAGGGGGTTCAAGAGGATATTGTACTGGCTACATCGTTGAAAAATGATGCTTAAGTCGTCTAAATGCTAAGTTCGCTTCTTGGATCGAGCAGTGAGGTCATCCAAATAAGCGATGATGATGCAAGTAAGATCATGGAAAACATAAGTCATGGCTCGTTGAAATATAACACCTGCATTCTTGAGTCCAAAAGGCATAACACGATAAGAAAATGTACCACACGGGGTAGCAAAAGTGGTTTTATACTGATATGTTGGATGGATTCGGATTTGATTGCAGCTGGAGAACCCTTCCATGAAGGACAAAGCCTCATGGTCGAAACATTAATTGATAATTTGGTCGATGAAAGGGTTTGGAAAGTTTTCTTTGGGACAAGCCTGGTTGAGATCATGAAAGTCGGTGCAGATGCGAATAGTGCCCTATTTTTTGTTAATGGGGACAGGGTTGGAAACCCATGAGGTATATACAATGGGGTAAATGAACCCAACAGTGTGTAACTTGTCAATTTCATCTTTGATAGCCGCATCTTTGGATGGGTGAAAGAGGCGTTGCTTTTGACGAATGGGGCCGACATCTGGCCATGTGTCGATACAATGTTCGACTATAGAAGGATTGAGGCTGAGAATCTCCATATATGACCAGGAAAAAATATACTGGTATTCCTAAAAGAGAGATTTGTAAGCTATGAGTTCTTTAGGGGAGAATGTGGTGCCAATGCTGATTTCTTCTACGATTCTTGGTTTGATGAAAATGTTGATTTTGACAATGGGGGAGATATTGGCCATGTTTCCTTCTTCAAAAGCATCTAGGATGGGGATAAGGTTGTTGAACCAGTCTATATTCCCTGAAGGAATAAAATCATTGGTTTCGATTGCACATATGGAAGCTTGGCTAAGAGGGTGAAAGGCATCCTGTGAGAGAAAAAGCGCTCGGTGATGGATCGCATTCCATGGACAATTGGGGGTAGTGATTTCCTCCAGGATATCTTCGTTGCAGTGGAAAATGCGAGAATACAGGGGATGCGAGGAGGTGACAGTGGGGATTTTCAAAGTGTGATTGTCCTCAAGTAGTGAAGACGTAGAGGGGATATCACATACAGGGTGTGATGGCTTGCTTGACATAAACCAAATGTTCAGACACTATGGGTGATAAAATGTGGTAGGGGGAAATATTTCTTGTGGGAAATTTACAGGAGAATTGGGAGGATTTGGGGGAATATCCTCAAACAATCTATCTGTGAACCATGGAGGGATGGGAAGTGACTCAGCTTTAGGGGAGGTAATATTGATAGAATCTAGAGAGTGCAGTACGAGCGGTGAGGTGGTCGGATGTCATTGAATGGGTGTTGAATGATGACTGCAATATGCAACAATCAAAGGACATCGGTATGTGAACTGAGAAATTGAATCACATAGAGAACAAGGACATATTATCCAATCATGGATAAATGAAGAGAGATATCGAATTTCAATGACATGAGAACCAGTAAAGGGTGGCGGAGAGGGATCTTGCCAAGAGGTTTGGTGTACTGCGACTAGAATCTGGTGAAACTGAGGTAGAGTTGGGAAATGATGAGTGTAGTGTCCATATTCTGAACAAATGGCACAAGTGAAATTGGTTCGCAACCCTTTACTTCATGTAGTGGAGAACGTAGTAGTAGTACTAGACATGCTTGGTGAAGCGTCGAGAAATGTGGTTTCTCGAGGAAGTTGGATTGGATTGCGTAACTCGGGAAGAGTAGGAAAGTTATTAGTGGGGTGTCCCTCTCTTTCGCATAGTGTGCAAGGAGGTTGAACTTGAGGAGGAAGTGGAGTTGTAGGATATGTATTCTTCTGTCTTCCCCCAGCTATGGAAGTTGTGCCAACAGTTGCGGGTGAGGGTAGTGCGGTAGGAGCTTGTACTAGAATCTACATTGTAATTCCCTCTGGATGAGGAGGGAGAGATGCCTGAGGAACCATTGCAAGTGGGTGAAGATACCATACAGCGATGGAAAGTAACATGTTTGGAAGGGTAAGCATCATAGCTACCTAGAATGATTGGAATCCAAGTGGAGGGTAGAAGAAGGGAATTTGAGTAATGGATTGAGTGATTGTCTCCCAAACCGGGATTTTCCTCAGGAGGGGTGGGGGGAATCAGGAATAAGTGGTGCAGTGGGGTTCTCAAGTAATTATTGAGGTAATATTTATTCAACTGGTGGAATGTTGAGGTGAGGAGAGGCCTCAATGGGAGGAATAGTGTCTCCACTATCTATTCCATTAGAAGATACTACACACACTTGCGCTGAAGGGTGTAGGAGAGGTGGTGCTCTATGATATTCCCCCATCAAAGATGTCTCTTTGAAAATTCCAAGACCCATGTCAATGAGCGAATAAGCATCTAAGCTAGTGTGGAAAAGAGAAAGAATTTTATCGATGTTGGCAGAGTGGTTAGGTTCATAATGTGTAATTTGGTCGATGGTGACGATTTTCCCATTGTGGGGGAACATCATCGTTCAAAACACAGAAGAGGCTAATGCCTTCATAGCCTACATGTAGCTACATCCAAACAAGATACTGTGGGGTGTTGATAACTTAAATGTCGATGAGGATGGTTTTGCCTCCAATTTCAATACAGACATTTTGGAAGAGCTCTTCAGGGGAGGATGGTCGACCATCATAGGCTCTCAAGGTGATGTCGGATGGTACTAGCTCAGGGGAGCCAAGTTTCTACCATAATATTTTGGACATGATGCATGTGGATGCACCTTCATCGATGATACATTGATGAACTGTGATGTTCCGAATCTTTATTGGTATCTGGAAAGCTACCAGAGCAGGGAGGTGTGGTTCTCTGCTATCTAGATAAAATGTGATGAGTCTAGCATCAGCTGGGTCGACTACCCCCAAGGCAGAGAGAAAGGATTTCTATTGAGTTGGACATGTTTGGAGAACCTCCAATACTGACATGGAGACATGATATTGTGCTACATTTTCGACTAGGCTGTAATTGTGTGCTGCCCTAGCTTGAGGATGATTAACATTCCATCGCAATGGAATGCGAGGTATACAAATAATAGGTTCAACATTAGGGAATGGAATCATCAGGGGTTGTCTAGCTATAGATGGAGCTTCTTCTGAGGTGGTTGGATCAGAGTTAGGAGGCGTTTTGTATTGATGATCGCTCGTTTGTAGGAGAATCTCCTCTTCACTAGTGAGGAGGATGTTGCGATCAACCAGATTTCAAGGATGAATGGGCCCTGAGTTTTGATACTTCCCCATTTGTGGTGTGGAAGGGTGTACATCATGTTGGGTATTCATCACACCTTGGTGTGGAATAGGGTTTTGCAACATGGCCGAGGGTGGCTTTTGCAAGTATTGTTGTGGTGCCTACTGAGGGGTAGGCGATGATGGAGGACGTGGCGCATTCATGGATTATTTCATCTATTTGAAGTCAGAAATTTGGGGTCAATGGTATGTATAGTGTCCATATTCACCACAGAGAGCACAAGGGAAGTTAATCTGAAGATTCTTGTTGTTTTTATTCCATTGGAGTTTGTTGTTATTGTCCCCTTAGGGGTTTTGGTTTCCTTGATTCTGGTTTCCCCCAACGAGATGGTTTTTTGGAGGGTTATTACCTCTTGGTCCCGGGTTATTATTGTTTTGGTTTTTTCCTTTCTTTTTGGCATTATTCAACTAATGGGATAGATTTTTTGTATTCAACTGTTCAAAAGTATGAAGATATTGAATGGGAGAGAGTTGAACAAAGTTAACGCCGATATGTGGTTGTCCATATGGAGGAAGAGGAAATGGAAAGTATGGATTGTTTTGTGGCAAAGATACATAGGGCTCATAGGAAGGTAAATTTCTTTCAATAGTGCCTAGGTTATATGCTAAGGTAGAAGGTAAACCCAAACTTGGTTGAGAGGTCGGATGCATCATGGGTACCAGTGAGGGTCCACTAATGGGTGGGGGGGAGAAACATGATATGGTTGTTGGTAAGGAGGCAGAGGGTAATAATATGCCCCTCCGTATGGTTCTAGATATTGAGGTGCACCATACATAGGTGGAGGTTGGTTGTAATGGTTGTAATGTGTAGCAGTACCAATCAACCCATCCGCAGTATGGGACATCCTAGGTTTGTCCTAGCCAAATGGTATGGGTCTGGGTGCATTAGGTAATACTGTGTAAAAGTAACCTGAATGAGCATAGATAAGGTTGAACTATTGGGC
Source organism: Picea glauca (assembly GCA_000966675.3). NCBI lineage: Eukaryota > Viridiplantae > Streptophyta > Pinopsida > Pinales > Pinaceae > Picea > Picea glauca. Next base: position 270,062 of record JZKD02S1967777.1, on the reverse strand, counting down.
CTTGATGGTGGATTCCTCTTCTGATTGAGGAAAAGGGGATGCTACATCTTTGGCAAGTATAGAGACGAGTGATTTTAGAAACCAATCGAGTCGTTGTTCTTTGGTGGTTTCTGATTTACACAAACTACGTCGCCAACACCATTCATGGATGTGGTTGGTAATATGCATAGCTAAGGTTCATTTTCACTCGAAGAGTAGTTCTAAACCAATGTCATGATGAACTGGTAGTTGAAAAAATGCCAAAAAGTCTTTGGCCAAGGATTCAAAAGTCACATGGGACCCTGATTTTTCATCCACATACCATTTGGCTGATGGACCAGTGAGTGTTCTTTGAAATAAACTTAAGAGGATGGAATCGTCCATGATTATGTTTGAAGAGAACCATAAGTGGAAGGTAATAACATGGTTGGAGGGATATTCCCCCGATTTTCCTTCAAATTTTGGAATATCTGAAAGTATTTTGGTAGGCATATTCGGCCACGTGGGATCATGTAGAATGGGATCATTCGTGAGTTTGGTCAAATAAGGAATGTTGAGAGAGGCCAAGTATGGCATAGGGGGATTTGGTGGAGGATTAGTTCCAACCATTGTGTGAGAAGGTAGTGGACCTGACCCATGAGAGGGATTTGGTGGGGTTGTATTTCTCCCTTGAGAAGAAGTCCCCCTCCTGCCTCCTTGTGAAGGAGAGTTAGTGGATGGATGTCCTTGGGAATTGGACCCAAGAAAAGTGGAACCAAGTAAATTTGATCCCAAAATAGTAGCACTCATGGGAGTGTGATATGGTTGAGCTGATGAGTTGGAAAGACTAGGGACAACTCCTAGAATAGGAGGGAGATTTTGCTAGCATATGGAATGACATGGATTCTGTGGGTCCCCTATGGTGTCCAACTAGCAAAGTGAATGTGTGAAAATGGTGATGAGAGAAATAAATGATAAAGAACATTGTATAATTTGGACCTTCACAAGATAATACAACTCACAATTGCATGTAATCAAATGAGTATCATACATAAATCAACTATAAATAAGAAAAAATATGGGTAGGTGGATTTTGTCCCTCCTCTGTGTGAAACTGTTAGCCCGACAGGTGCACCTGTCCTGTACACGGCTGCAAAACTATCTAAGAAATAGTCATGCACAGTGCACAACTGTCCACTTAATAGGCGTCCATCTCATGTCCCTCTGTATTTCTCTCCCCCACTCCCCCATGCACGGTTGTGTCAATCATAGTTGCACACTATGCATGGGAGATGGAGTTATATCCACGCATCTATGCTTGAGTATTCTTCCTTCTCCCGTGCATTGGTGGGAACAACCCTAAACCTACCCTTGCACGACCATTTGTATCCCCCTAACTCAATTCTATCAAATTCACATTATGCAGGAGGATGGGACTACTAACCTAACTCTCGCGACTACTAGATCGTTCGAATTGATCTCCTGTAATCGCCAAATATTCTCCAAATGCTCTCGTCAAATCACTATAGCGACAGGTACAAATGAGGTGGCATTGTGGGACCACCAACCATATATAGTCCCTTTTTCCAAACTTCCACACTCAGTTACAGGAGCCTTGAGTCTCCATTTTTCAATTCGTTCTCAGCCATGGGATCCTAGTCTCACCATCTACACAGTCACATTCCTCGGGTCATCATCTGAACTTGGTCCTGGGGGAGCATTTTTCTCACGTCGTGTTCAGGTACACATGATCATGTTCAAAATTATCAAATAGTTATTATATGTTCTTTATCATTAGATATTGTTCACGTCAGGTATTTTGTTTTTATGTGTGTAGGTACTTGGTCATCACAACAACTCATCCCCTTCAGGTATATGTTCAACACTAGAATGTAGTTATTCCCTCTATAAATCAATTTCATCTCCCAGACACACCCTCTAACATTTACCTTTAGGGTCCTTACATCCGGCTCTGTAGTACCATCACCTCTACTACATTTTGGTACTGTCACGTGGTATCACTCTCCCCCACATGAGTTGTCCCATTCATAGTTACCCTTGGTAACTTGACACTCATGCTGATTTTACCCCCTAGGGATGGGAGTCCTGATAGTATTTTGCACTTATGAGAATAAGCCACATACTTCTTCTCATCATATTACTGGCTTCCCCAATGGGCTCCCAGGTTCTATCATCTCGGTTCTATTGACTGCAACCCCGCAGTATCATTATCCCTCCATCTCATCCACCATCCATTATCCCATCTGCAAATTTTCCTCCGTTCATTTACCTTATACAGAAACCCGCCCATGGGGTCCCCACCCTCCACCAATTCTACTCATAACTTATTCCCTCATAGGACAAGACATCTTGCAGTGAGGCACCTATTTCTGTATTTGTACACTCATCCCAAATTATTCTTTATTTACTTGGGAATTGTAAAAATCCTTTGTTTCCAGCATTTACTTAGCTTTTTGTCATCACCCTTGATGACCTTCTTTTCCCTGCAAAGCAACTCATGTCACCCTGGTTGGGGAATCCACTCTCTTCATTCCGACATCATTCATAAACCCTGATTATCCCAATTCCATATATCCACGATCTCTGAGTTTATACACTTTGTTAGCCTCTGACACAATTTAACCCCATATCTAGTCGTCCCCCTGACAATAGACACAGTTTTACGGTTGCTTCCAATCCCACTTCAAAATTCCCCAGCCAAGGGAAGTATTGAGTCTCACCGCATATTGACTTCATTCATGTTACCTTTCAATACCTGATCTCATCTCAGTGGATTTCACGAAGCCCTTTTCTTCTTGGAGTCATGTCTCCCTTTCTGTCAACATCAACACACTTTCTAGAAGGGAGACAATATCTTGACTCTCATTACCTTCACAATGAGGAGTCTCGGATGACATAGAGAGAATCATCATTGCTCTCTTATTATTTTGACTCCCATAACATTCGACTTCAACAAAATATCATGTTACGGTGGGTCTTACTATCTAACTATTGCAGTTGTTTTATACCAACCAAAGACCTCTGAATTAGTTAGGCCATCAATGCCTATGAGTGAGAGACACTTCTTACAGGAATCCTTGCCGCACTTCAGAGTATGTTCACCATTCAGAATTGTCAATTATCGTTATCAACTTCCCCAAAGGAAATTGCAATTATCTACGCCAACATACATCTTCAGTTACAATCTTAAATTTTGGTTACATGACATGAACATGGTACATGCCCGCCTCGTTTGTATATAGATTTTATTTTTTCTCCCTAGAGAAAGGTTTGGGTCCCACATTTTTCTCTCTCCCTCTAAAAGATCTCTCTTGCATTTCCTCTCAACACTCTTCATTACAATGGCACTCTCAGTGGAAGAAACATTGATGTATTTTGGCTATACATATGCTCCTAACCTCACACATCAAGGGGCATCTGTTATCACTGAAATTTTGTTCACAACATTGCACATAAATGGTTACAGAAATACAACAATTTCAACAACAATTAGTTCACCTACAACCTTGAAATTCATTCCAAAGGAAAAAACTATACAATTGGGTCAAAAATTGAGATGTGTAAATTCACCAAAGGAAGCCCGTGCATAGTGCATGGGCCAGAAAATCCCTCAGAGAACACAATGCATCAAATGCATGATTGTGTACAAGAAAATCCATGCACTCCTATGAATGACACATTTATGGTCCTTGTCGCTCCCCCAATCACTTGTGGACCAACTCCCAACTTGATTTGACCTCCATATCTGAGAGAAATCCAAATGGGGGGCTAGTCAAGGACCAAAGGGTGCCCTAAAAGGACCCTTATTCACACCAAGAATCAATTACATTTTTCATTGAATAAATGCTATAAATAAGAGCCATGGGTGCACTAAGACACCAATATCTTGATATTATTGTTATGCTACCTCAATTCCCCCTTGAGAATCCTCTTTTCTCTTTGGAGCCTTCAAGCATCATTGCAATAGGCCATTCCAATCACCTCTCGAGGGAATAAGCATTGATTTTATTCACCATTTCTCATTTTTCTTCCATTGTAAGAAGAGATATCCTTTAGGGAACTCAAGATCCCTCCCAAGGAGGAAGAGGGGAATCAAAAGTCCTCATTTTTCTCTACGATGTTTTTCCTACTAATATAGTTATCCATTGATAGCATTATCTTGGTCATTGGTTGATTTTCTATGGTTGTAAGTTTCTCATGCATTCTAAATTTTATTTCTTAGTTGTTTTAGTTTGTTTCTTTGTTTATTACATGTGTTTGGATTTTCTAACCCACTCACAAACTTATATCTTGTCTAGCAGGATCATCTAGACATGAAAGTGTTTTTGTTTTGCTCACCCAAGTGACAAAACCAACACAACAACAAGGGAATGACTCAACAATTACAGCGGATCAAAATGGCGGAAAAGGCTCTCGATGCGTGTTGGTTCGGTGCATGTGTGAACTGCTCAAGGGATGGCCAAAATCTTGAGGATGATCTCGTGGGAAACAAAAATGGCCAGACTAGTCAGAATGCTCAGAGCAAGAAAACATTTGTGAGAATGTTCAGAATCCTCAATCATGCCAGAGTTGGGATCGTGAGAGTGTTAGGCTAGTCAGAGTGTCATGATCATGAGGGTGAACCCCCACAATGGTGTAAATCCCCACATAAATATTCATGCATCCTGGGTGACACTTGGTTCTCTTGGGAGCTCGTCCCTCTCCACTTGGAGTTCATTCCCTTTTCCCAAAGGAACTTAGGATATCAAGGTTTATTTCGCAACTTTATCATTTTCAGGAAATACATTATAATATTACCTTAGGTTAAGCCCTCAAGCTTAGCCCCTTTCTCCTAGCCTCTCATCCCCCCTTTCCCAGCCTAGTGGATTTTAGTCCCCCATAACTCTTTCTTTGTGGTTAATATACACACAACGATGTTGTTATATTAATAATATGAATATTTACATTTACAGAACATGCTCTTGGCCTTTAACATCTAGGCTTTCTAGCCTAATAAACACATAAGCCTACTAGCCTATAATTACTTGGCTCACCATCATACAAAACATGTTACATTCATAAGTACAATCGGGGCTCAACATTGGGATATTACAATCCTCTCCCCTTATTTTTGCACTATCCTCAGTGCAACTTATTCACACAACATCAACAAGATTTTCAAAATATTCAAAAAGATGCGGGTATTCTTCCTGCATAGCATCTTTGTGCTCCCATGTTACGTCCTCAGGATTGTACCAGGTCCACTGGACCTTTACAAGCCTTATGGATCGATTTGGGATTTTCTTGCTTTTTTGGTCCAGTATGTGCACCGGATGCACTTGTAAAGTGCCTTCTTCCCCCACCCAACTCGCATTCCAATCAATAACATGATTAGCATCAAGTATATATTTCTTGAGAAATGTGACATGAAATATGTTATGAATGGGCATATAAGATACTGGTCCAATCCTTTCTATAATTTTAAATGGTCCACAATATCTGGTTGCCAACTTGGAATAGTTTCCTAGCTTCATGGAACTTCTATTAGCTTTCACCTTCAAGAAAACATGATCACCCACTTTAAACTCCCTGTGGGTTCTGCCTTTGTCAGAATAGCTTTTCTGCCTGCTTGGGTAGCCTTCAAATTCTGGTTAATATTTAACAATTGCTCTTCCATTTCCCTGAGCAACTCTGGCCCAATTATTTCTCTATCAGTTGGGTTGTCCCAACTTATTGATGTGTTTCACTTTCTTCCATAAAGTGCCTTAAACGAGTCATCTTCAGTGATTCATGGTATCCATTTTTGAAAGAAAACTCTACCAAGTGTAGGTAGTCTTCCCATTTGTATGGTTTGTCCATCACATACATTCTTAACATATCTTCTATCACTCAATTTTCTCTTTCTATTTTTCCATCAGACTCGAGATGATAAGTTGGGTGATGGAATATCCAACAATACTGAGAGGGGGGGTGAATAAGTATTGCCTACATTTTCTTATTAATTCCTTCAATATTAAGAACACACATTAATTATTCAATTAAGAAATATATGATGAACAACACACCCTTATGAACACAATATTTATCATGGAACCTAATGGGAAAACCACCAACTCTTTTCTATTAACTGCAAAATTCATTTTCTTACAAGTTACATAGAAGGAAGATATTATTCCTTTTCGATCAAAAACAACTGATCAGGATGCACCCACACCCTTGTTCACTAGCACCAACTGGTAGGAGGGTTCGACCCCCTGTTTAGTCAGCTATAACTAACAAGGAAACACCAACTCCCTTTGTTCACCAACACAAACTGGTAGGAGGCTACAACATCCTATTTAGTCATCTACAACTGACAAGGAAGCACCAACTCCCCTGTAGGCTCCAAACTGCCCTTGTACCACCCAACCACCCTTAATTTTACAATGTAATTCAATCTCTTATGCTCTTCATTGACTTTGATTCAAGCATCCATTAACACAAGCCCTATCAGATTTGACTTTTCGACTTCGACTTGTTTTCCCTTGCTCCACCCTTCCTCCCTTTATGCAGGTTATAACACGTATAACACTTCTCCTGTATTGTCTACTTGCATGGTCTTGTGGTTATCTGCAGACAAACTTCATCCGTTGCTCTCTGGATTCTATCATTTAATCTTTAATGACTTTGTTGCAGTCCAATAAAGGTCTTCTATAACATACACTGGATTGCATAACTACTACTCTGAATTCCTTTGTTCTTGATCTTCAATAAGATATTGACAGGCCCATTAGAACAAACATTTCTTCTGCTTCAACTCTACTTCTGATTTTATCTTCTTATCTAGACTGCAAAGATTCCCCTTCTCATAACTCTTCCTCATTTATATAATCCTAAAAACAATGTGAGTTTGATATGCACTGTGTCCTTTTGTTTGGACAGTTTCACCTCTTCATTTAACTAAACTATAATCGTTGTTTTATCGTTTCTACCATGAAGGATTTTCATAAATTGATCACATATGGATCAATTTCATCCTTTAAACTCGATCCTAAATCTTTGTTTTTTTTCACAGAGACCGAATTCTACAGAGGTGCTTCCTTCAAACCATTACATGTGACCAAGCATTACAAAACCATGGGCTTACCAACTACAACGATGTATTATAATTTCCTTTTAAAACTCTTATATCATATGACCAATAGCGGTGACAAGATGCTATGCCAGACGAGCACTTGAGCACTTATGTGAATCATCGGTCACGATTTTAACTCCTAAAATGGACAATTGTCATAACTTTTAAACTTCACCCTTCGAAACTTTTGGACTTGAAACCTTTTAAAAATTCCAAATCAGATTTCCTAAACAGATTGAATGGTTTACGTTTTTTTCGCAAAAACTGATCAATCGTCATATTTGATTGTTACAAGGATTAATCCGATGACTAGGTCTTATTCAAGCATTTAGATGGATGGCCACATATTACTTCGTGACTTTGTCTATTATACTTATTCTATCCTTCCATTGTGTTTTGATCAATGGTTGAGAATGCAACCAAAGTTTTCTTCAGATCGGACGACCCATGTCCACTTTGGAACTTCGACATTCAGGACTTCAAAGGTTTCAAATAGATGTTGCTCCATTTTCCTCCGGAGTGATCACCTGTTGAGTAATTCATAATACAGTGGAGACCTCTTGTTGTTGGTTAACACTTCCACTTACACTATCATTTCATTGTAGTAGATCGATGGATGAGAATTCTCTCGAAGTGTTTCTTTAGATCAGATGAACCATGTCTACTTCAAGATTTTGTTCTTCGGGACATCGGAGCTTTTGTCATTTCCTAGTGGTGAAACTCCTAAAGTAAAACTCCTGGAGTGATGTAACTTGATTACTTCATTTGATGACATGTCACGAGACGAGTAGCTTCCACGTGTCACTCATATCCATGATTTGCACGTACCCAAAACAATGATTTCAACATGACACTTGTCATTCTCTGACTGTGCCATGTTTCCTTGCTGATGTGGATTGATGACATGGTCTATCACAGTTCTTTTATGATGTGGTCTGTCGATGTAGATCCCCCGATGTGACACATATTCATCTCCTTGATCTAACGATCATAATAGTATCCGAAGGGTATCTCAGATTGACGACTGAGAGTGACTTCAGAACTTTGTCCTTCGGGACTTGTTTCTTGGTGGTGAAACTCCCAAAGTAATTCTCTTGGGGAGACATAACTTATTGACATCACATGTTGACATGGCATGAGACAATTTCCTCTTGACACATGTCTGTTGTTGGGAAAAACACCCTACGGACTAGCAAATTAGGGCCTACTTTGCATGCAGATTTGACCGAATAGAAAACTACTTTTTTACCTACATCCCAAGATTTAAATCCCTTTTTCTCAGTAAATGCATGGAAAAGAATCACCTACCTTATTACCAATGTTCGATGTCGATCCGCCGTTGTGCTTGACTACTTGCTCGCAATGCTCCTTCCAAAGATGACCTACGCTCAAGACAAACAACAACTATGCATGCATGCTACTTCTATACTCAAGGGTTAGAAATCAAGCATAAATTAATCAAACCATAGACAATTCATGAATTGGGACAGGAAAAGAATTATTTTTATTACGTAAAGTGAATCAACTTACAAAATCTGAGACCAACCACTGCTCCTTGAACCTAATCCTAGGCTCCTCTTCTTCTGTCCTTCAACTGCTTTGCGTTAAATCTCCTTTGGCATGAGGAAAGGCTAAAGGGTTGGGACAATAGAATACGTAAATGGGTAGAGTTTCATCGCTATATTTTTTCCTCCTCCAAATGGTACCCCTACCCCTTCTTTTATAGGCTAGAAGGAGCTAGGGTTTTGGATGAACCATCGGCCATGCATGGCCAGGAGTTTCAGTTAAATGACCCATAGCTTTTTGTTCCATCGAAAACTTTTCTTTTTTTGTGCTTTGGTAGGTACACGTGGGCTGTTGTGAGTCAGCCAGCGTGTACACGCATGCAGTAATGGGTTAGGGCGCGTGGGCATTTACACAAGAGGATTTTCAAAGAGTTGTTCAACAAAGTTTTGGCAAAGAAGGGATATGAGTTGGCCTGATGCCAGGTAAGCATGTGTGGTGCAATTTAGGGTTATAACAGATGCCCCCTAATTTGTGAGGTCAAAAGAGCATCTGATGGCAGAAATACATTACCAATATTTATTGATGTGCCAAATGATTGAGCCCAAGGATCGGGAACCAGGAGGTGTCGTCTGCAAAATAAAAAATGTCTCACCGAGGTGGGCATACCCATGCTTGGGATAAAATAGAACCATGGATACCATTCAAATACACTGTAGATTCATGTCAAATAACTATAAAGAGTATCCGTGAATAATACACAGCAGAGCTACATATCAAAATCAGAAAGATAACATATAGAGTATCCATCTTTCAGAATATGATTTGGCCTGATGGCTGGACTTTAGAGCTCAAGCAACAACTTCAAAATATTCCAAAACTTAGGTATGAGTGTAATATGAGTGTACAAATGCACTACCCAGAGGTCTTTGACGGCTCGTCGGTCATGGACTTGATAATCTTCGTGATCGGACTGAAGGCTTCAGTGATTTCGAACAAGGACTTGATTGGACATTTAGGATGGTCGGGTATGCGGAAAAGAGACATATTGCAGAGGGGATGACTCAGGCTTAGTGACAAACTTCCCTTGGACAATAGCATGACAAGTGATAAGACTCAGGTAGCATATATGTTAATCATAAGTCTATGAAACAGGAGGCAACGCAAACTCTCCATATGTTTGGAAGAATAACCAAACGGTGGAGGACACAACTCTATATAGCGAGAAACGATTCCTAAGGTCATACTACATCCCATAGTCTGATGATCAAACAAACAAATGTGCTTTATCCAAGGGCGACTCATTATGCTGCCAATAAAGAAAATACTTTTCCCATCCTCTTTTTCGAGTATATTTGATTTTTTTGTTCTTTTCGATAAATTTGGAAAAAGAATAAAGGAATATTACGTTACAATGGAGGAATGAGTATTGCAAACATACAAGCTCAAGGCATAAGGACAAGACTGATGTTCTAGTAAAATTATACTCGGGGAAAATCCTCCAGCAGCCAAAGGTGTTAAGACGTAGAAGCAAAATGTCACAAGGCTGGTGGATAAGGTATCCAAATGCGGTTGATAGAACACACAATGGTAAGGTCCTTCGATGTAAGTTTAATGAGCCCGGAGAGGGTAAGATCAGTGGTTTTTCATATTTAGAGAGTCTGAAAAAGCATAAAAGGAGACTCTGCTGGGGTACCTTTTTCGACAATAGTCTAGTCGGTTTGAAAAAGGGGTAAACTAGCACCGATTAGATGTCAATTCAAAACCATTTTAATGAGTGTGACAAGGACAAGATCACTTGGCCATTTTTTCACTTTTAAGGAGTATGAAAAAAGCTTAACTATGGACTCCATCAGGAATATTCTTATGGACCAATTTAACGTGTGAAATAATAAGGTCACTCGATGATCTTTTCAATTTTAGGGAGTCTGAAAAGAGCTTAACTATGGACTCATGGGGGTTTCTTTTTTGTAAGTTTAGTTCCTCAGGCCCGAAAAAGGGATAAAATTATACCTGAGAGTACTCTTCTAAAGAATGAGAATTTGATAGAATATACCTTTGTTCGTACAGTTGACCATCCGGACTGAAAAAGGGGTAAACTATCGCTGGATAGACGTGATTTCAAATTTTAGTTTAACGAGCGTGAAAGGCCACAAGATCGCTCAACAATCTTTTCATGTTTAAAGGGTTTGAAAAGGGCTTAAAAGGAGACCTGTTATGTTTGGGAGTCCTGAGGGTGAGACAAAGAGTGAAAAAGAATCATGCGAATGAGGCTCAAACTCATATTTAGGAAAGACTATACGGACTCCCGAGCCTACAGTATTTTTAGAAATGGCATGGACACCATAATG
>JZKD02S1967777.1:241515-259086 GCA_000966675.3 Picea glauca | reverse complement strand
CATCCATGTTCTGGTAAGCTCTACCGCCAAGTTGTGACACTTCTAAAGCAAATATGATGGTTCCATGTCACAACCTGATGGGATCGATCCTATAGCAGAGGAAAAAGACAACGAGATGCAAAAGTCAGGGTGGTAACCTAACCTATATGCTCGAGTTAATTTTTGAATTTTTTTATGGACCGTCAATATTTTCTCAAAACTCAAAAAAAATGTCACAATACCCGATCAAATCCCTCCCATATAACTCCTGAATCACTCTAAATGGTTTTTGGTATAAAGAAACTAATAAGGGAGGCCAAAAAAGTGACAAAAAGAGGCCAAAAAGTCTATAAATAGAAGCTGGCATCGCATTATCACCATTGCTGATTTGGAAATTGACTCTGGATCCAAAAGACCTCCTTTTCCAAAAACAATGATTCCGGGAGCTACAGTGGATGAAACGAACTTCTGCTTAGACCAAGTAAGTACAAACTCCCTTATCTAGCTATTCAATACTTCAATTTTGTTTTTTAGTTTGTTTTTTGGGTGGGCGTCGACCTTAAAAAGGTCAGCCCTAGGTACATGCGGGCTGTCTCTGGACATGCCGTGTCAGAGAAAGCCTGCATGTACATTCGAGCAGAGTAAAGTCTACCCAAGTGTACATGCAGCTGTCACCTCTACAGCCCACGTGTACCCCCCCTTTTGTAGTGAAAAGCAAACCAAAAACAAGTATTGACCCTCCTTTACCTTTTTGTGTTGGTAGGATGTATGTCCAGTTGAGGGAAAGGGAGCATGAGGCAATCAATGAGTTGGTTGAAGCAGATCTGAATGTCATGGCCGTGTTAATACAATGCAGTTTACTAAAATTCTTTCTATGTCCATTTATGCGCGCACAACCAAGGCTACTGAATGCCTTGATTGACTACTGACACCCTGATGTAGAGGATTTTATGCTAGAGGGGAAATCACTGGTGCCCACCATCGAGGATATCTACTTTCTGACTAGCCTCTCAAGGAGAGGTGAACCAGTCAACTTCCGGACGTTTCCTGCGGGACCGAGCAAGATCTCGGAATTGATAGCCGAGCATTGTGAGGCTGGGACTGACCATGTGGGCTCCCAGGTACCTATTAGTAAGATTACTATCTTAGCACTGCAGACGATATTGTTATTGATTGGGCGGATTACCGGCTCAACAGCCTTGCATCAGGTGTCTCGCGCACAGATGAACTGTGCTATCCAGTGCTTCAATGCACATATTTTTGACTGGAGTACCACACTGCTCGAGTGCATAAAGAGGCAATTGACAGATTTCCGACAACGGACACAGAGGACCTTCTAGTTCAGGACCGTCTTGTGTTCATTTGTTTTTGAGAGAGTTCTAAGTTTTAGTCCTCGGGTTGTAGTACGAGGACATCAAGCCTCATTCCATGCAGTGTGTAGATGGGCAGTATTACTGCCGCGACAGGGTGGTGGAAGGACCGTTGAGTCCTTCGACTATGATTTCTTTGTGTGGCTGTCACAAAAGATCCTTGTGATTGAGGACTACCCATATGCAGGGATGGACTTTTCTAGAGATCCTGAGATACCCATGCCTCCTGGTGAGGAGCGAAGGGAGATGGGTAAGTCTCCACCTTTGTAGTTTTTTGTTTGCATATGTAATTTTTTTGTCATTTTTGTTACATATATCATTTTTTTGTATGCCAGAGTATTTGACGGATAAACGGTTGTTGCATGCAAATATGGGACCCGTGTGACCTGCCGATTATGCACAGAACAGGCGTCATCCACGGCCAGAAGCCACAGTTTCCTCCGCTGGGGGAGCAGCAGTAGTAGGGAACCTCCGAGCCGGAGAGGCCGAGGGGTTCCTTAGATGAGTTGAGCGGAACTTCACTGCGCTCACTAACACAGTCCCGATGGCAGAGATCGAGGACATGCCGCCATCCATGCATCCTCATGTAGTGGGGGCACCTCGGACATGGGTCCAATTGTTTAGGTGTTTATCCCATGTTGTGGATGATTATAACAAGGCCCATAGGCCATGAACCTATGTATACTTTTTATGTGCCATGAGCACCTACTTGTATATATTTTTTGAGGGCATAAGCCCGGTGACTCGTTACTATTCCCATTTTTTAGGCGTTTGCATCCATCTATGTACTCTGGTTATTTTATGATGTTATATATGGTTTTTATCTTTTGTGTCTTATGGATTTTGTGTGAAAAAATGTATTTACATATTTATGTCAATGTTCTTTCATATGTGTGCAAGATGCTAATCTAAAATTTGATTAGCTAGAGTGTCTGTAATTTGTTTTAATCTCCTAGGAACATGAAAATATGTAATATAATCAAAGTTTCTTTCTAAGAGACGTACCTTAAGGAATCATCGATGTAAAGTTGGATCATGAACCCGATATACTCTGTTTAGCTGCGACACAACTAGTTGAGCATCGAGATAGACCCGGAGATGAGAGATACCCAATGACAAGGCATCACGAAGAAACTCAATAACTGCACTATACTCGGTGACATTATCTGTGGTGTCACCTAAGAATATACCTCTGGAAGATAGCAACTGGCCATGAGGTGTAAAGATTACCCAAGCTGTGGAGGTAAGCCTCCGCGTGTGTCAACTAGCACCGTCTGCATACCCAACGAACACCTCAGAATCACTTGACATCTGCCATATTGATGAAAGATAACATCAATGACACGTCCATAGCACTTAAGAGAAACTTAAAAAGTAATAGTATAAAGACTATACATATGTTACAGAAAGTTACCAAGAGTGACCTGTCTATGAGTAATAGTTCTTGAGGTAGAGCCGATTTCTAGGCTCGGCTAAAGAATTCTCTTCAAAATCAACCAAACGATAAGCGCCCTTTTTTAACACCTATTTTATGATGAAGGGTCCGAACCACATGGGTTTGAATTTTCCTACCCCCAGGGGGTCCTTGTCTTGGTCATAGACCAAGACAAGGTCTCCTTCAGATAAAATCCAAGGATGAACGAACCTATCATACTGACACTTGACCTTATGTTTGTGAGCCTCATTGATCAGGGCTGCATCATGACACTGCTCATTGAGTTGCTCAAGGTGTACTAACCGTTCTTCAAGTGGAGAAGTGTGGCAATAATTGTACTGCCAACTTCAGAGAGGGGATCTGACATTCGATGGGCAAGACTGTCTCCAACCTGTAAATGAGTTGAAAAGGTGAGAAACCGGTTGCAGTCTTAACAGATGTTCAGTAAGCCCATAATGTTGAGTATAACATCAAATGCCAATTTGACTTGGCTGAGTTGATAGTTCGCTGTAAAATAGTCTTAAGAGTTTTGTTTATAGCTTCTACCTACCCATTAGCTTGGGGGTAGTAAGGTGATGAATGTTCTTGCCGTAACCCAAGCTTTGATGTTAACTTGGTCATCATTTGGTTCTGAAAGTGACTGCCATGGTCAGTGACAATCTCTCTTGGGACGTCGAACCGTGCTATGATCTGATTGAATAAGAAGAGATTTGCAGTCTCTCCATCATCTTTAAACATTGGCATAGCTTCGACCCACTTAGTGAAGTAGTCGACAGCTACAATGATATAGCGGTGCCCCCTTGCTGACAGGGGGGTTTCATGTAGTGTAATCAATCCCCCACTTAGTAAAGGGACCAACTATGATGATAGGAAACATAGGAGTAGGATGTGCCCTCATCTTCCAAGAGAAGATTTGGCACGGATGGCACTTCTTGATCGATTCAATACAATCTTTGATAAGTGCCGGCCAGAAGTAACCTGCTCGTAAAATCTTTTGGGCTGTTTCCAACCCAGATAAATGATCGCCACAAGCTCCAGTATGGCAATCATTGAGCATGATGATGGATTCCTCATGAGTGAGACATCGATGTAAGATGCAGTCTACACCTCTCTGATACAACATATCATCGAGTATGAGATAATTCTTAGCCTGATGGCCTATTCGTCGATGCTCGTCACGAGAAGTAGAGGTGGGGCATTTCAAAGTCTGGAGATAGATAAGTATATCTCCATACCAGGGATCTAAAGATGCAATCAAAAACATATCTCTCTGGATAGGCGATTCCTTAGGCACAACATCACCTGACTCAACCGGAAGTTCCGAAATAAGCTCTGCGAAGACCAATGACTTATTAGACTTTGCAGAAATGAAGTCTAAGTCAAATTATTGGAGGATGAATATCCATCTACTGATTTGTATGCCTATAACTCGTCGTGTCAACATGTACTGGAATGGATTCACGATAACAATGATGGTGGTCTTGCGAAACAGAACATAGTGACGGAACCGTTGAACAACATGAACTGTTGCCAACGCAAGTTTTTAGATATGAGAATAATTGAGTTCCGGTCCTACGAGGCCTCGACTCAGGTAATAGATCATGTATTTCGAGAATGAATCGTCTTCCTGAACTAAAACCATGACAATGGTTGACTCTGCGACAACCAGATATAATAAGAAATCTTTTTTATAGTTAGGTGGTCGTAGAAAAGGTGCGGTTATGAGGGCGTGTTTTAATGCGTCGAAAGAGCGTTGAGCGGCTTTGTCCCCAAAAAAAGGAACGTCTTTCTTTAGTAAACGCATAAAGACCTTGGTGATTTAAGCATAGTTGTCAATGAAGCGTCGTAGGAAGTTCGCCTTGCCTTATAGACTCTGAAGTTTTAGGATTGTACGTGGGGGGGGGGGGGAAACTGGATTATTGCCCCCACCTTAAGAGGATTGACCATGATCCAAGACGTTGATACAATGAAACCTAACAAACATCCTAACTTTACGCAGAAGCTGCACTTGTTTGGATTCAAGAAAATCCAAAGTAGCGACAGTGTTCAAAGATTAGTCTAAGATGTGTGGGATGATCTGTTCACTTGCGAGAGTGTGATGCTAAATCATCTAGATAGGACTCGACTATATTTTTGAGGTCATGAAAAGAAAAAGACATGGCCCGCTGGAATGTGGTTCCAACATTTTTAAGGCCAAAAGGCATCTTACGATATGCGACTGTACCCCACGAACAAATGAATTCCATTTTGTGTTGGTCTTCAGGGTTGATTTGGATTTGATTATATCCTGAAAAACCATCCATGAAAGAAAAGGCTTCACAACTAGCACATTCATCAATGATCTGGTCAATGAATGGTGTTGGAAAATTATCTTTGGGACATGCCTTGTTCAAATCACGGAAATCGGTACATACACGAATCATGCCTTGTTTTTTATTGACCGGCACCGGATTTGACACCCATTGAGTCAAATGGATAAGATAAATAAAACCTGCCTTTAGAAATTTCTCAACCTCAATCTTGATGGTTGTTTCTTTCTTAGGATTGACTAGACGATGTTTATGTCGAATAGGCTTGGAATCAGGATACGTTGTGATTTCATGTTCAACTATTTCCGGATCGATACATGGCATTTCCTCATAAGACCAGGCAAAAACGTTGCAAAATTCTTTGAAAAGATCCATGTAAATTTGAATTTCTTCAGGGGAGCAATCCGCTTCGACAAAGACATTTTCCATGACGCCAGGGTTTCCACAGATGTTGATGGGTATAGTTTCAGCGATAGACGCCATATTTCCCTCAACATAAATTTCCTGCGTAGCTAAGAGATTAATAGGACATGGTTGATCTCCCGTCGTGGTAACGGTGAATTCCTGCTTCGATTCGGCTTAACTCTGGAAGAAAATATGATCTGTGATGAATATCTTCCCAAGGTTTGTCTGGACTAGTCATTGCTTCGATTAATTCTTCGTCAGAAGGCAAGACTAAGTCTAACGAATCGACGTTAGCGAGAGAACCCTGAGCCCAAATAGGATCTAGAAGGGGATCTAACTCTTGTGCAGGAGTCAGATCAGGGTTAACTAAAGATCGTTGGACTAAAGAGTATGCTACCTCAGCGGCCGACAAGGGCATGGACATGCTTGGGTGCCCTGTCTCAGCCATCGTGACTGATGAGGAAGGAAGAATCCAAGGATCCTCAAAGTAAGTCATGCGAAACGACGAAACTTGAAAAATCTCAACCTGATGGTGATTAGATATAAATTTTATATCATTATGAGAAGGTGGGTAATCGAAGGTACCCATCAAGGACGGGCACAAACCAACTCCTACATTAATGACACCTAGTTGAGGGTTATCAATCATCGGGACCGTGGATGCCCCCAAAGCTGGGTCAGGTCTGGAGAAAGACAGTTGATCGATGGTCACTATACGACCCTCGTGTGGAAACAACAAGACTCAGAAAATTGTAGCAACCACAGCTTCCATAGTATAAGTCCAACTCCGTCCTAACAAGAGGTTATAGTCGAGGGGAGCATCGACTACCTCTATTTCGACACACATGGTTTTCCCTTCTAACTGCATAGGGAAAGAGGGAATGATGCCATGTGGTCGAAAGGAATGAATGTCAAAAGCAGTGAGGAGAGTAGGTGATGCAGACAAAGCAGGCTGGCCTATGGCCTTCCAGCATGCTAACGAGATAATGCATGTTGAGGTGCCCTCGTTGACCACCGTGTGAAATATATTCCGAGTAAAAGTTTTCATTGGATGAGCCACTATTATCTAAAACGTTATGTGGTAAGGCAGATGAGGTTTTAAGTCGGTTGTATCTAACATGATGGTTCCCAGATTACAAGTCTCATTAGAGCCCAAAGCGGTTAACAAGGCTTTCCTCCGAGCAAGGCAACTTTGGAGGACCTCCAAAGCAGACATCGCACAAGGGGTTTGTGATAAATATTTCACCACAAAGTAATTCTGGGTGGCCCTTGTGTTTGGGTTGTGAGAAGATTTTTTAAATGCACCCTTTGGAATGCATGTCATTGTTTCTCCCAACGTCTTCTCAATATGTAGAGGAAGATATGAGAGATCAACTTCTTTACCCTTCTCAGAAGCGCTTGGTTTACTATAGTCGTGCGCTCTAGTTGATATGAAAGCATCACCCCTACCCATATATACGTTCACGGATGAGGGATTGTTTGGAGGCGGGCAGGTTTCTTGGCTGCCCCCTTCTGTGCTTGTAGAGGCTTGAGTGAGATTTTTCCCATGTTGAAAGGGATTAGTCAACACCATTTGTTGTTGTTGTGTGACGAACTTTTGGGCCTCTGCAAGTCGAGGAAAAAGATGGGTCGGGTGGTATTCCACGCACAAGTTGCATGGATACCTCGCCTTCTGTTTTTCCGTGTTCTCCCCGCCAGCATTATCAGTGGGTTTTTTATCCCCCTTACCCTTCTTTCATTGTTTTTTCTTCCCTTCAGGCTGTTGGGTGGCCTTTGGGTTAGTCGACTACATGGAGTGTACTTTCGATGTTTGGGTAGGGCGAGTAGCCAAAGCAATAGTTTGGCTGGACGTTGTGTGTTGTATGGATAACTGTTGCAACTGTTTTGTCAATTTCTCAGCGGGCTTGGTTTGTGTTGAACCAACAATACCATCGGCATGTGGTCCATCTCTCTGTCTAGTTTTATCCAGTATCGAACGTGGCGCATCTGGCAAGATGTTGTATAATAAACCAGACTGAGAATAGATGAGCTCAAACTGTTGAGCCCTCATGATGGCATCTTCCTCAGAGAAAAATCTGGATGTCGCGACGTCTTTTGATAACTCTGGGACCAAAGACTTAAGGAACCACTCAAGCAGGAATGTTGGTGGGACTGGTACTTTGATTAAACTCTTCCGGCGTCTCCACTCTCGGATATGATCAGAGA
Source organism: Picea glauca (assembly GCA_000966675.3). NCBI lineage: Eukaryota > Viridiplantae > Streptophyta > Pinopsida > Pinales > Pinaceae > Picea > Picea glauca. The sequence continues at coordinate 251,383 of JZKD02S1967777.1, read as the reverse complement.
TATGGTACGCTGTTGTCTATTCGAAATTTGGCGAGTAGCTCTGTTCCAGCGTCGTATCTCATAGGTAACTGGAAATGGTTAAGGAAGGCCATCGCCAACTCGCCAAAATAAGAGTATCTTGAGCGATCGATCTCGATGTACCATTTCATGACACTCCCAATAAGAGTACGTTGAAACAATCACAACTGTATGGATTCATCTTTCAATGAGTTAGATGAGCACCAAAGATGAAAGGTAGTCACATGATCACCTGGATCTTTGTTAGGCTTGTCCTCGACCTTTGGGATGTCCGAAGGCAACTTCGTTGGCATAGGAGGCCAACGTGGATCGTGACAAATAGGATCATTTAACAACCTTGTCAAATCTGGCAAGTGTAAAGTTGCCAGGAATGGTAGTTTGGGTTGCTACTGATAACCTAGGAAAAAGGGTCTTGGAGTTTGACTGGCACCAAGTTGCCAGGAAAAGTTTGGCTGCTGGCCCAAATTCTGGTAGAAACCATGGCCCTGACCGGTGTAAGGATTTTGCATCTGTGTAGACATCATCGACCGATTTCCCAAAAATGACATAGAGTGTTGGGCATGCATTGTATTCAGAGGACTTTGGGAAGGATTACTCCATGCAGGTCCTGTGGGGAGAGGCATAGTAGTCTGTCCGGGGTTCCATTGACTGTTGAAAGAATTACCCCAGAATGACATTTCAAAGGAGGGAACAGATCCTTATCCTGAATTCCAAGGTCCTGCTATGTGTGCCCCCTGTGCAGGAATAGTACCCTGCGTAGGAGTAGATTGTCCAAAAATGGGGTTGCCCCCAGTCGAAAAAGTGGCTGATGAGAAAGTGTTGTTATCAAACGTCTCGTTCCAAGAAAATGATGTCAAACCTACTGGCATACTGTGAGAAGGTGTTCCTTGACTCCCTGCTCCAAATAAACTAGTGTGTGTAGGCTGCCCGACGGACTGCTGATGCGGACCACCAAGCGAAGGGGATGGAGGAGGGATATGACCTCCTACGTAAGGAAAAGTATTAAAAGGGACAAGAGTGCCCCCAAGGTGACCTTGAAGAGGAGCGTTAGAGCTCCCTTCCCCCAGACCCAAAGTCTGTAAAGTGGAGTAGGTTAGTACAGGACTTGTACCCGAACTAGGCATATCGTATGAGAATGGAGGGCCTGTCGCACTAGGTGTGAAGGGGGCTGTGGCCACCACCATAGACGGGTTCGGTCCACTGTGTTACGTAGTTATGACCGAGACCATGATGGCTCGAAACGATGAGGGTAGGTTAGGAGATGACTCTCCTGTGGTAGCAACTGTGGTGGGAATTGAAGAATTCCCAGAAGAAGTAACAACATTTGTTTCCATTGCTGTGTGAGGTATTGTCTGGCGTTTGTGAAATTGGATTGGTACAATAAACGGTGCCAAGATATCAGTGGTTGGGGTTTCAATCGAGCCAAGAGCAGCAGTTGATTCCTCCGGGAGTAGTTTGGGCACAAAGGTTTGTAACCTGGTCGCTTCAAAAGACCCTTGTTGGTCTAGCTTCCGCCTTAATGGTGGCAGGGGTGGCTCCAGTGTAGCTGGTGGCAGGCCAAGAAGCCTTCGCGACCATTGGAGCTTGAGATCCTCCACTGTGTGACAAGATCCAATACACTCTAAGATATTCTAAATGTTCAAAAGTAACACACACTAAAAAGAATCCCCTAAGAGATAAGACAAGCAATCAATAAACTATTTGGAAGAACAGTTACACCAACCAACATTAGAGCAACTTAATGGTGCAAGTGCAACTCGAACACGAAAGCACCCTCCTGGTATACTCTACAAAGCGTGGCTTGATGTTTGTACTAGGTACCGCAGTATACCCCCGCAGTCACCTGTGTATGTCCCTAACAAGATTGACAACTAGGTTGCCAGCACACGAACAATCACCAGGCGGGTACAGTCGAAAGTTGGGTAGACCACAATGAGCAGGGTATCAAGCCCGAAACTTGTCAAGGGTATCAAGAGAAAATGGTCCGGAAGACAACTGAGGACCTCGAACGGATTCGAGACCCATGAAGCCCCGTGGAAAATGCAAATGACGGAATCCCAAAACAAGCCCTCTATATGTGTTCTCCACTATGATTGGTCCAACTTTAGAGGGGTTATCTACGCTACATTTCCGCACGCAACCTCGTGTTTATCCCCTGTGTTAGAGGGGGGTCCCGGATAACTTCCACAAAATTGGACTTAGACACTCCCTATATCAGACTCTAATGTTTGGTTTTGAATGGCCTTGAAGAGTTTCGTCTCCAACCTAATCCAAGGCCCTAGTCCTAAACTAGTTTGTGAACCCTACAAACATAAAAGTCTAGTAGATTTTAAAATTAGCATTGATTTTATGGATTTATCTTACATCAAGAGGTATGAGGGTGAAACTGATGATGTGTAAAAGACGAAAACAAAAATGAATGAAAAAGCTGGAAACAAAAAACTTTTACTAAAGGCAAAATTTCAACAACTTTTCACAAAGAAAGATTTTTTTAATTTTTCTAAGATTTTATACAGCAAACTCAAAGGAATTTCGTTCGACTATGAACTACTTATGATCTAAGTGAATTGCAAAAAACTTACAAAATAAAAGACTTTTCCCTAGCTAATGATGCAAAAATACAGTCTTCAACCAAAGAAGAAAATGAAAAGAGATTTTTTTATTTATTTAAGTGCTAGTAAAGCAAAAAAGGGAAAATATCGACAAACAAAAAACCAAGAAAAACAATTATGTATTAAAGAGAAGATTGAAAAGAATTAGATTGAAGAATCACACAAAGGCAATTGAACAGACAATGACTCTCACGCTTGTCTAAAAACCATAAAACAATTTTTTTTTTTTTAATTTTTCTGTCAAATATTAACTGAGAAAAAACAGGCTAAGGGTAAGATGAATCCTAAGCTACTGACTGTTCAAACATAGATTCAGACACCTGAGAGGAATACTTCTTATCAAAGGGGGGGATGATTTCCCCACCCTGAACAAAAAGTAGCCTGTAGAGGCACACAATTGTCAGTCAAACAGCACGCGTGCAAACGCGTGCTGAACAAAGACAGAGAGTGTGTACATGTGGGCTGACCTTGTACAGGTCGCATGTATATATAACTACTAAGGAAAAATATGAAAATAGGCAGTCCAGACTAGGAAGAGGCCACTGGCCGGTATTGATAACTAGGATCCCTTGAAGGCTTGGATGCTCTTTCTAACAGAAAAAACAAATAATGCAAGGAAAAATAATAAGGCAAAGAAAAAACAATCTGAGATAGGACTGGAAGGAAACGAGACTCAGACAGAATTCCAGAAAACCCCCTGAGAATGTGTGATTCTGACAGGGAAGAGGAGGACTGCCTCTAAGGTTCTCTGAACTCCTACATGCTACTGCTATCTCTACAGCTAGCGTTCACATGCGGGCTGTAAGAGGATAGGGCACGGGTACACGCGTTCAGGCCTTCTGCAGACCGCGTGTACCTCTGTGTGTCCCAAAAAATATAGTCAAGAAAAAGTCAGGGAAAGATGGTATGGAAAACCAAACTCCCTGCTAGCTCAGACTTTACAGAAAAAGAAAAGACAGGCAAAGAAAAAACAAAAAACCTAGTCTTTAAACTACCCAAAAACTTAAATAAATCCAGGAACCCTAAAGAGTATCCTCCCCAGTATGGTCGTCGATTCTATTGTTGGGAAAACACCCTACAGACTAGCAAATTAGGGCCTACTTTGCATGCAGATTTGACCAAATAGAAAACTACTTTTTTACCTACATCCCAAGATTTAAATCTCTTTTTCTCAATAAATTCATGGAAAAGGACCACCTACCTTATTACCAATGTTCGATGTCGATCCTCCGTTGTGCTTGACTACTTGCTCACAATGCTCCTTCCAAAGATGACCTGCGCTCAAGACAAACAACAGCTATTCATACATGTTACTTCTATACTCAAGGGTTAGAAATCAAGCATAAATTAATCAAACCATAGACAATTCATGAATTGGGACGGGAAAAGAATTCTTTTTATTACGTAAAGTGAATCAACTTACAAAAGATGAGACCGACCACCGCTCCTTGAACCTGATCTTGGGCTTCTCTTCTTCTGTCCTTCAACTACTTTGCATTAAATCTCCTTTAGCATGAGGAAAGGCTAAAGGGTTGGGACAATAGAATACATAAATGGGCAGAGTTTCTTAGCTATATTTTTTCCTCCTCCAAATGGTACCCCTACCCCTTCTTTTATAGGCTAGAAGGAGCTAGGGTTTTGGATGAACCCTCGGCCATGCATGGCTGGGAGTTTCAGTTAACTGACCCATAGATTTTTGTTCCGTCGACAACTTTCCTTTTTTCGTGCTTTGGTAGGTACACGCGAGCTGTTGTGAGTCAGCTAGCATGGACACACGTGCAGTAATGGGTTAGGGCGCGTGGGCCTTTACACAAGAGGATTTTCAAAGAGTTGTTCAGCAGAGTTTTGGCAAAGAAGGGATATGAGTTGGCCTGATGCCAGGTAAGCATGTGTGGTGCAATTTAGGGTTATAACAATGTCATCATCTAATTATTCCATGTGTACTTACTGATATGGTCTACCACGTGTCCTTGCTGAGGTGATCTACTAACCAACAACCCTGATCCAATAGTCATCGTATATCCTCTAGATCTGATGGTCCTTATTCATTTCATATTTCATAACTTCAGGTATTTCAACTTTTCAAGTTGTCAATTCTTCTGAAGTGAGATTCCCCGAACAATAACCTTCTTGCTACTTTTAATCGGAACTTAATTTTGTTCATTGATCATGTTTTTAGATCAATGACTCGATCTTTCTATGATGCATTTTTTCCTTGGTTTAAATCCAATGGTCCTTCTTCTAGCTTATCCTATCCTTCCACTTTAGAATGATTCAACGGCTAACGTAATTTCACGTAATTGTGATCTCAGATATTTTACCTCGCTTATCCTATCCTTCCACTTGATTTGATCTAACGGTCGATGTGGACTCTTCGAAGAAGATTAATGGTCGAGGATGATTGTGGAACCACAAATTGTGAGTGATTTAACTCAACACCCAAACTCCGCAATTTGAATTTGTGCGTTGTTGGCAAGTCAACCAAAATCGTCGATCGTTGAAGATGTAGGATCTGACGGTCCTAACTAATTGCAGGATTGGAAATAGCATGATGTTTAATACTTATTATGATCTCTGCAATCTATCCCTGTCGTTGATTTGGCAACTGCGCATTCAACGGTTACGAATTAATCTGACTTAATATGATCATTTTTTGGATCAAACACATTCTTAGATTTTTTATTTTATGAGATCTGGCGATCTAGACCGATTGCGGTATTTTAACTAGCGAATAGTTTAATTCTTCTTTTGCTCTTCGCAATTCATCCCTGTCGTTGATTTGGCTATTTCACATCAATGGTCTTGATTTTATTTGAGTTTCATCGCGCCATACCTATTGAGTTTCAACGCACTATCTCTTCTGAGCTTTGATATTCATTCGTTAACTCTCCCGAGCTTTAATCTCTGCATATCGTGCAACTGTTTGACATCAGTCATTATATATTGTTGACTAGTCCTCCAACGATTCTTTTGAAATTCATTGTGCCATCTCTTCTGAGCTTTGATATTCATTCGCTAACCCTCTTGAGATTTTATCTCAACTTATCATCACATCAATTATATCGACTGTTGACATCAATGAAAATACATCAATGACACTATGTCCAACAATCTCTCGCTTTGTCATTGATGGAAACACACCAACTTCATACATAATCTCCCCCTTTGGTGATGCTTCTATCCTTTGAAGTTACTCTCCCCCTTTGACATCAATGGCAAAGGGTTTATCCTCTTATGATCTATTTGTATATATGCTACTGATCAATATCTGAACTTTGATAACTCCCCCTGCAATCATGCTCTTCCTACCAAAATTGAATGACTCCCCCTGTCAGTCTACTCTCTTTGCCTCATACAGTTCTCCCCCTTTCTTTCTAAAAAGTGTAGCTCTTCCTGACAATGTATTTCCTCTTTTTATCTCTACAGGATTTCATGTATATAATTTTGTACATCATAACATTTTTTCTATGGATACTAATGACTTACTGAGCACAACACAATTGTAGGTCATATTCTTCAAACAACCCTTGGTTCTGCCCATCGATTCTCATTGATCTTTAACTAGGATACCAATTGTTTTTATATCATCCACTTTGACATTTGAACTCTCAACAATCTTATGTAACCTAATATTATAGCATCTATATGCTTTCTTAGTAGAATCATATCCAAGAATGATACCTTCATCAGATCTGGCATCAAATTTTATGAGATTCTTATCAAGCCTTTTGATGCAGCACTTACTTCCAAAGACCTTGAAATATTTTACATATGGAGCTCTTCCAAACCATAGTTCATAAGGAGTCTTATTACTATTAATCCTGAGTTCACCTTTGTTCAATATGTATACTGTTGTGCTTACATCATCCCTCCAATATCCATCAAATAAATTTGATTCATTGAGCATAGTGTTATCAATGAAATTTCATCCGCAAATGGTTACAAGAATCCAGCATCGTCAAACAGTTATGAGGTCATTCATGGACCTGAATTAACACAAAAGAATTCACAAAGGGTCAAAACTATACAACTAGTGAAAAAATTAAAGGGGGATATGAAGACACTGGGCGCGCACGCACATGCGCAAAACAAAAACGTAGAAATCGTGCGCATGCTCACGATGCGCGACAGTTGTCACAAAAATCTGCGCACCTCAGAAACGACGCATTTATGAGAGTGGTTGGCCTCCCACCCACTTCTCGTTCAGCTTCCAAGTTGATTTGAAACTCAAATATGGACTGGATTCGACTGGGTGGCTAGTCAAAGACCTAGAAATGCCCTAATTAGCCTCTTTACACACTACAAACTAGTTGGACAATAACTCAAAGGAATGCTATAAAAAGGCCATGGATACACTTCATTTTTCAAGGAATTAATAGCAAAGTTATGCTGCCATTATTCTCTTGAGGAATTTTCTATCCTTGCCAAGAGTATACTTGCATCATTGCATTGGGCAATCCATCTCACCCCTTGAGTGGATTAGCAAAGAATTCTTTCACCATTTTCATTTTCATTTTCAAGAGTTGTAAGAAGAGATTATTTGTGGGGATCCAAGAGCCCTCCCTTGGAGGAAGGAGGGACTCATAGTCCTCTTGCTTCTCAGTTTTTTCTTTCACTAATAGTAGCCTAATCATTGGTGACATGGGTCTCATTGTTCCTTTAGTCCTTATGTCCCTATGTTCATTAATTTAGTTGTTGTTTTATTTCTTAGTTTAATTCTTAGTTGTTGTTTTATATTTATTTTTCTAACCCTTTTCCTTGTAGCTGTCCTACTTAGAAAACCAAAATAAGCTTGCAAGCACCTCTATTTTACTCACTAAGGTGACGAAAGAGGTGCAATAGATTGGCGACTCCACTGGGGAAAGGTATCAATTTCCTACCCCATTTGGATTTTTCTAGCGCTTCTTTTTTGTTTATTTAACTTTCAGGTGCACTAACCGGCCTAAGCCAACCTCCCAATCATCCAATTCCAAGGTGAATTGAGAGAATTCCATCCAGATATTTCATTCACGGCCGTGTCTCACCTGTGTGTGGGTTTTGTGGCCCACATACGCGCATTGTGTGCACATGCACCCATGTCACAGTTATGTTCTACGCACGTGTGCCCATTAACTCTTTTCGGTCTGTGCACATGTGCTCTGTGCGCCTCTGTCTCTATTGAGACTCGTGCACCTATGAAAAAAATTCACATTGTAAAGTTTTTGAGATGTGGGGAAGGCCCTTAGCCTTCTTAAAAATTATTTCAAGCATGTTTTAAAGATGCACCACACTTAGTCTCCTCTTCATATAAAGGGGTTAGTCAAAACACATAAGTACTTAGGGGGTTAAAATCATTATTTCCTCTTTTACTTTCATTTTTTCCACGTGGATGGCTTGTTTTGACTCAAAATATAAGTTGGAAATCATTTTTAATCACATTTAACTTGCATTGGGACTAGGAGTTGGATAAAAATCGATTAGTATGATCTTCTCTTGCGCCTCTAAGTGACCTTGAGAATTAGAAAAAGATTGTGAAATAATTTCATCTCCCTTAAGAAGATTAAAACCTTTAGGAGAGGACAATATCCCTTCTTTAGACTCCTCTTAGTTTATTTTTCAAACACATCTTAATATTCTAACAAGCCCATACATGCCCACATGCTACAAAGATAGGATAGTGTTGAAATTTACTTTCTTAGATCAAATCACTAGGGAAGTTTAAAGGTTTTGTAACAGGCCCATACATGCCCACATGATCACAATCTAGGATAGTTTCAAATATTTTCTTAGATTACATCACAATAGGGAGTTAAAGGAATAGTAACAGACCCACATGTCCACATGCTAGCTTTCTAGGGACTTTTGAATTACGCAAGGTTGTACCAAAGACACTTAGTTAATTAGGTAATCAACACTTGTAAGGACCAAGCGAAGTCTACATGCAGCAAGGTGACACCTAATTCATTAAAAAATTGGCACACTTTCACTCATTCACACACAAAAGTCACTTATCACTCACATAGCTTCTTCTTGAAACGTGGAGGTCAAAGTAAGTTTCCTCCAAAGGGATTTTGAAACACCCCACCCTTTTCTTGAAGAAACTATCCACTCCCATTTAAATTCAACGAGGTTGGTTCACACCCCCAACCTCTCAAAACAACTACATATAAAATGTTTCTAAAAACTCGCTAAGTTTTCCTCCACGAGAGGTGGCAAAAGAATTTTTTTAGTCTAGGTAGGATTTCGGGGATAGGCATCTAAATAACTCCCCGTTATCTGGTTCTCATATTGTTAAAACCATAGAAGTTGTCAAATAGGGAACTGAAAATCCTCCAAGTCAAGTCTTCCTAACACCATAAGGAAGGGAGATACCCGTGAAGGGTTGAAGTCCGAGGTCCGGTTTTTCTATGCGTCCCCCCTTGAGGCACCCACCTCTTGGATGGGATCCATCCCGTGACCCATTTCTGAGGCCGAAAATCTAAATGTCGCACTTTAACCGAGGTACCTAGTGACCAAATTTTAGGACATCTACCCAGGTGGAAATTGTGGGCTGCAATTGCACCTTGATTGGATTTTGTGTGGCTATTGGGAAATATCGCCAGCTCTTTCGGGACATGCCCCCTTTACCCCTCATTATAACCGATTATTTCATCCTTCACTAGTTTCTCTTCCAGTGACTTCAGACCCCACTGTTGAGTACTATTGGAATATTCAGTGCTATTTGAGAGGAAGGACATTACGTCTTCTAGGACACGAGCATTTGTTTTCTTTGATTCCCCACGTGGAAAAAACCCACTTATCCACATATATGCTTCTTTTTCAAACCACTTTATGTATGATGCACTTCTAATTACATTTTGGTTTGGATATATATATTGTGTAAAGTTCAAAATTTGCAACAAAGGCTCTTGTTTCTTTATTTACTCTCACCACCATTTGCACACATTCACTCAGCTAGTTGGACATCATAGGGGACCCACAGAATCTCCGTCATTCCTGATGCTTTCTAAACCTCCCTCCTATATTAGGGGGAGTGTCTGGTCTTGCCCACTCATCGACACCACCTTCACACACTCCTGTGAGTGCTACTATCTTAGGATCATCTTTGCTTGGTTCCACATTACTTGGGTCCACTTCCCAAGTCCTTCCGTCCACTCGCTCTCATTTACATGGAAGCGGAGGACCAACTTCCTCTCAAGGGGGAAGTACCAACCCACCTAACCCCCCTTGAGAGTCAGGTTCACAGCACACTTACACCA
>JZKD02S1967777.1:229295-241455 GCA_000966675.3 Picea glauca | reverse complement strand
ACCAGATCTAAGAAAACTCACCAATGATCCTATATTGCATGACCCCACATAGCCTGCAATGCCCACTAAATTACCTTCAGACATACCCAAGTTTGAAGGAAAGGCATGAGATGAACCTGCCAACCATGTCATGACTTTTCACCTATGGTTCTCTTCCAACAACATTATGGACAATTCCATCAGACTGTGATTATTTCAACGAACACTCACTGGCCCATCAACCAAATGGTATGTAGATGAAAAATCAGGGTCCCATGTGACTTTCGAGTCCTTGGCCAAAGCATTGTTAACCTTCTTTCAATTACCAATCCACCATGAAAATGGTCTAGAACTACTCTCTAATTTCAAACAAACCTCATCCACACATATCATTGATCACATTCACGAGTGGCGTAGGTGACATAGTTTGTGCAAAGCAGAAACTACCAGACAACAGTTTCTTGACTGGTTTCTTAGATCACTTGTTTCTCTCCTTGGTAAGGATGTAGCTTCCACCTTCCCTCAATCAAAAGAAGAATCCATCCGTACGACTCAACAATACGATCTCATCTATTCACAGTCAGGATACTTATACACTATACTCCCTGATCTCCCAAAACCTATGTCGTTTGGCAAAGACAAACTCGAGATGTCTCACTCAGTAGACGGATTGATTGGTAATACCACTCACCATGGTACACAACCCCAACAACCACCAATGTATGGAACACCTCAATACTCATCATAATATGAGGGCAGTTCTTATTACCCCCCACCCCCTTATCAACAACCATACCCTGTTGTTATGCCTCCACCCATCAGTGGGCCACCGCAAGCACCCCCCATACACCCACTTATTCAAACGAGTTCTGGTACCCCCTCTACCTCAACTTATAGTACTAGAAAAATCACCACGCCTTCCTATGTACCTTACGGATCGTTACCCCCACATAATCTATACTTTCCATTTCTTGGTCCCCCACAACCCATCACTGCCCCACATCCTCACGCTGGGGTGAATTTTTTTCAACCCTCTCCCATTCAGCAATATCAAAATTTCGAACAGCTGAATATGGAAAATCCGACCTATCCATCGAACAATGCCAAAAAGAAAGGAAGAAACAGGAACAACAACAACCTAGGTTAAGGCGGGAATCAACCCCAATAGAACCAACCTACTGGGGGAAACCAGAACCAAGGGAATCAGAACCCCTAGGGGGGCAATAATAATAGGCATCAAGGGAGAAATAACAATAATGTTAAAACCAACTTCCTTTGTGCCCTTTGTGGTGAGTTCGGTCATTATACTCATCATTTCCCCCAAATCGCTGATTTCAAATGGTTGAAAGACTCAGGCAGTCTACCCCATCCTCCAGCATCGCCTGCCCCTCAGCAGGCCCCACAAAAATACATACAACAACCCCCCCCTATCATGCTACAAAATCCTATTCCACACCAAGGTGTGATAAACACCCAACAGGACATGCAGCCTCCCCCACCTCAGGTGGGATAGTACCTCAATACAAAAAATCTAGCAGATTGCACAATCCTCCTCACTAGTGAGTAATAAATCCTTCTACAAACACGTAATCGTCAATATCATGCACCCGCTGAGTCTCCTCCCATCCCTCCAGAGACAAACCCTGCACCGACGGGACCCCCGTTGGTGATCCCTCGCCCTAACACAGAGCCACCTCTTCGCATCCCTCACATCCCATTACGCAGGAATGTCCACAACCCACAGGCTAGGGCTACTGATAATTACAGTTTGGTTGATGACTTAGCACAATCCCCGGCTGCCATGTCAGTCTTAGAAGTCCTTCAGACTTGTACCACTCAGTGGAAATAATTACTTTCTGCCTTGGGGGTAGTTGACCCTGTAGATACTCAACTCATTACATTTTATCTCGACAGCGAAGAACCTCGCCTTCCCTCCTTGATTTCTTTTCAAATCCCAGTAAAAATACGAAATATCAAAGTTCATCGGTGTATCATTGATGAAGGTGCATCTACATGCATTATGTCCAAATCTGTATGGCAGAAGCTTGGTGCCCTCGAACTCCTACCCTCTACCATTACCTTATGAGATTATGACGGACGACCATCATCTCCTGAAGGGCTCTTCCAAAATGTCCCCGTAGAACTTGGGGGCAAGACTATTCTCATCGACATTGAAGTTATCGACGCCCCACTCGATTATAATATCCTGTTCGTTCGTAGCTACATGTACACTATGAAGGTAGTTGCTTCTTCCATCTTTCTAACAATGATGTTCCCCCACAACGGGAAGATCGTTACCATTGACCAAGTCTCACATTATGAGCCTAACACATCTGCCAACATTGATAACATTCTTCCTCTCATCCACACGAGTCATGACGCATACCCACTTGTCGAAATGGGTCCCAAAATTTTCAAAGATCCATCATTGTTAGGAACTTACCATGGAGCACCACCGCTCCTTCATCCTTCCAATCAAGTATGCGTTGTATCCTCTAATGGAACTAACACAGAGGATACCCTTCCTCCTAGGGAGGCTTCTATCATATCTGACATCCCATTATTCACAGAACTTTCCCCTCATGAGCCTCCTGTGAACTCGTCAACACTGTCAGTCCATGATTTCACCCCTCCCCAAGGTAATATCCCAATTTGGGAGACAGTTCCCCAAGATATCACTCAAATCCCCTTATTTTACCCTCCACTTAGCGTCGAATATTTCCAAGTAGCCGCAACACTTACCCTCCCTAATATGGTGTTAGAAATTCCAGTTTGGTATTTACATCCACCTGAGATGGTCCCTCGACCATCCCTTCCCCCCCAAATGGAAGGAATCCCAATGACGATTACCATACTTACTCCCACCATACCCTCTACACCCCCACTCACTACCCCCCCTGCCATAGCTGGGGGCAGGAGAAAGAAGAAGGAGCCCACAACTCCACTTCCCCCATGCGTCCAACCTTCTTGCACACTATGTGAGAAAGATGGACACCAAACCAACAACTGCCCATCTCTACCAGAGTTACAAAACTTCATTCCACTCAATCAAACTCCCTCAACACTCACCACTATAGCCAGTATTGCCGCTACCACCCCCCATTCAAGTAGTAAAGGGTTGTGAACCAAATTCACTTGCGCTATATGTTCATAATATGGCCATTATACCCACCATTGTCCAACACTGCAACGCTTTTGGCAGACATTAGCTGCAATATGCCAAAGCTTCCAGAGCGAACCCAGGCCAGCTACGTCATCCATACCAAAAATCATTGGCATCCATTATGTCACAACTTTAGTCAATGAACGTATGAGATGCCCTTGCTCTCTATGTGAATCATTAAATCATTTTACATACCAGTGTCCTATGATCATTAAATATAGGCAACGCCAATTGATCCTGCTTCAAAGAACCACAGAATTGATAGTTGACCTTACCTCATCACTAGAGGTTCTTCATGTCATTTCTCCCGAACCTGAGTCCCTTCCAATGCCTCCATGGTTCTTGGATGACTTACCTGAGGATTCACCCCCCAATCCCCCCAACTCTCCCGCTCATTTCCCTACAGAAATTTTACACCCAACTACCATGAGTACTCCTTAGTACTTCGATATTTGGTTTATGTTGAGAGAATCATCGCAATTTCCTTGCGTCATTCCCCCTGCTTCTTCATCACCAGGGGGCAGCCACACGGCAACAATCACTGATATAACTCTTCACGACCCCTTGTATTCCTGCCAATTAAACTGTGACGAGGAAATACTATAAGAGTTAAACAATCTTGACTACCCATGGGATGCGCTACAAAACTGCGTACTCTTCTTTCCACAGGAAGCCTCTACGCCTCCCAACCAACACCCCATATACGCAGTCGAAACCAAGTATTTTATCCCATCAGGGCCTATCAACTGGTTCAGAAACCCCATTCCTACCCCTGATGCTTTTGAAGAAGGAAACATGGCCAACATTTCCCCGACCATTAAAATCGACATTTCCATCAAAAATGGCATCGTCGAGGAAATCACCATTGGAGATGCGTGCACTCCTCAGAAAATCATCGCCTATAAATCCCTCTTCCAGGAATATCGGGATATTTTTGTCTAGTCATAAATGGAAATTCCTGGCCTTGATCCCTCTATCGTCAAAGATCGCGTCGACACCTGGCTCGACATTACACCAATTCATCAAAAAGAATGACCACTACACCCATCCAAAGCAGTGGTCATCAAAGCCAAAATTGACAAATTACGCACGGTTGGGTTCATCTAACCCATCGCCTATACCTCAAGGGTTTCCAACCCTGTACCCATTAATAAAAAACAGGGCACTATCTGCGTCTGCACGGACTTTTGTGATATCAATCATGCATGTCCCAAAGACAACTTTCCAATGCCTTTCATCGATCAAATTATCGACGACTGCGTAGGCCACGATTCTCTATCCTTCATGGACGGTTTCTCTAGTTATAATCAAATCCAAATCCACCTCGCCGATCAATACAAAACCACATTCACTACCCCCTGGGGTACTTTTTCATATTGTGTTATGCCGTTTGGCCTAAAGAATGCTGGCACAACTTTCCAACAGGCTATGACATAAATTTTTCATGATTTGGCTCATATCATCCTCGCATACTTGGACGACCTCACAGCTCGATCCAAGAAACGCACCCAACATCTTGATGATTTACGAATCATCTTCCAACAGTGTTGTCAATACAACATCTGCTTGAATCCCCTCAAGTGCATTTTCTGCGTCACCATGGGGTGCCTCCTCGGATTCATCGTTTCCCAAAGCGGTATTACCATGGACCCCCTCAAAGTCCAAGCTATCACTGAAATTCCACCTCCCTGGAATTTACGTCAACTCCAGAGCCTCCAAGGCAAGGCTAACCTTCTACGACGGTTTGTCCCAGACTACGCCACTCGTGCACATGGTTTCCTTTTCTTACTATGTCACGACATCCCATTTTACTGGGATGAACATGCCCAACAGTCATTTGACGATATTAAAATGGTGCTCTCCAACACCCCTCTAATTAGTGCACCTAACTACAATCACGACTATATCCTCTACATATCAACATCAACTGTTTCAGTAGAAAGAGTTCTTGTTCAGCTAGGTGATAACAATCATGAGCATGTCATTTATTACGTTAGTAAAAACCTCTCAGGGCCACCCTGGAGGTATAAACACGAAGAGAAACTAGCTCTTGTATTCATCCTCACAGTCCAGAAACTGCGTCACTACATTCTGCTTCGCACAACTAAGGTTGTAGCAGATTCCAACCCTATGCAATACTTGCTCAGTCGTCGCAAATTAATGACAAATTTTCTCGATGGATTGTTATCCTTTAGGAGTACGATCTTGAATTCTCAACACCCAAGAGCAAGAAAGCCCTTGTTCTCACCAAACTTGTCATAGCCCTCCCCTCTGACACAACCAGTGCTCCCGTCAATACTGACTTTCCCAATGAACACCTCTTTTACATCACTTCGGATGATCCTTGGTATGGTGACCTCCTTGTCTACCTCCAAACTAAAAAGTTCGGTAACCACCTTTCATGAGATGATCGTCGTCGTATTTGCCACCAGGCCCCCTGTTAGCTCCTCATCGGAGACATCTTATACCGACAAGGGGTCGACACCATTCTTCGTCGATGCCTAACCATTGATGAGGCCGATAGAGTCTTGAACGACTACCACAATGGCACATGTGTGGGCCATCTTTAGGGAATATCCACTGCTCAGAAGATTATCTGAGCAGGTTACTTTTGGCCTACCTTGTTTCACGATTGCATTCACGTCATGAAACGGTGTGAGAAGTGTCAACTTTACACCAACAAAGCCCGAGCACTGCCTTCTCTTCTTCATCCAGTCATCACTGCTGACCCTTTTTGTAAATGGGGCATCGACTTCATGACTTGTAATCCTCCCTCCAACAATGGACACAAATACATTGTTGCCACCGTCGATTACTTCACCAAATGGGCTGAAGCTATGCCCACCTTCAACAATACCGTTGACACCGCAACACGCTTTTTCTTTAACCACGTCATATCTCGCTTTGAAGTACCAGTCCAACTTGTTTTTGACCATGGGAAACACTTTGAGAATGAGATTTTCGTCGAACTCTCATCTCGGTTAGGATTCTCCCATGAGTTTTCCTCACCATATTACCCTCAATCTAACGGACAGGTCGAAGCAGTTAACAAGGTCCTCAAGACCATGTTGCAGCGCACAGTTAATAAACATAAGACCAATTGGCATCATATGTTATTTTCCGCGCTATGGGATTACCATACAACTATGAAAACAACTACTAGTTTCACACCATTTCATCTATTCCATGGGGTTGAGGCCACTCTTTCCATCGAGTGCGAAATTCCCACCTTACGCACCGCAATTGAGCCATTACCCGACACTTCTCCAATGGAGCAGTGCTTGCTGAAATTAGAGTCCCTGGATGAAGATCATCGATCTTCATTATAGAACAATGAGGCAGCTAAGAAACAATCAAAGGCTACCTTTGATCGACATGTCAACCTTCGCTCATTTCGTGAAGGCGACCTCGTCCTTACTTACTATATCGCTCATGATACCTTTTTCCATGGCAAATTTGATTCACTATGGCATGGCCCATACATTATCCAACATTGCCTCACCAAAGGTGCATATATCCTGGCCTCTCTCGAAGGCCTCTCTCTCAAAGAACCCATCAATGGGTTATACTTAAAGAAATTTTATGCTTAAACGTAGTCATTCTACTTTAGGTTATTTCTTTTATAGTGTTTTTAATATTTTTTCCATCCCTCACGTCTAAACTATCATTTGTGATATTGACAGATGCTTCCTCCACCAAACTACCACATCGGTTACGCCGACGGTGCCAGCCATTGGACACAAAATCTCGCTTCAGCTGCTTGGGCTCTCTACACCTCCTTACATGAAATGCTCCATTCGAGCGGCATATGTTTGGGTTCAGTGACCAACAACCAAGATGAATACACTGTCGCCATTGGCCTCCTGGACGAATCCTAGCATCATTGTATTCATCACCTTAGCATCTTTCTCGACTCTCAACTAGTCATTCTCCAGCTCAACAATGTGTACCGTGTAAACGATCCTTTCCTTTTTCACAAATACCTGTAGGTTAGACATTTATCTCAACATTTTGATTCCATTACATTTACACATATTCCAAGACAATTGAATCAAATTACAAATAACTTAACTAATATTGTGTTAGACTAGCATATATCACATCAAGCTACCTCTACACATACATAAACACATCAAAAATCTGTCACATCATATATAGATTAGACATCATCAAAACATTAACAAAACTCATGTAAACACCACATAGATCTCAAAATGTATACTCATGTATATATAAAATGGTCCATAGTGCCATCCAAATGTTTACATACAAAAAATACAAGTATCCACAGGCCAGTGAAGCACCTCGGTACAAAATGGGCTCACCAGCCTATATACAAAAAGATAAAAATACAAAGAGCACCACTCAAGGTGCCTCTAGAGAACCACCTCCTACCCCCCCCTCGGGCGGTGGTCGCCCACCCACTACTGGTCCCTCCTGCCCTGGAGGTAATCGTTCGATCATCGCAGCACCTGCTACTGCTGCCCATTGTACCATGGCCCACCATGGTGGAGGAATCCCCACACACTGCTCCAGGATGCCCTCATCCTATATGCGAGAAAACATGCCCTCAGGCATGCCCTGTAGTACCGCCTCCAGGCGATGGCATACGTCCTCAAAATCTGCTCCGACATCCGCCAGAGGAGCATGTGATGGCCCGACACCAGGGTCATCAAACCAACATCTCCTCGTTTCTCTCTCAAGATCAGTTAGTCTCACCTCAACATCCTCACGCCGATGTCTCTCTCTAATCCGTGGCCCTCTTCGTGGTGGTCTCTCTAGCTCCTAGCGAGTCGGGGACCTTAGCAACTCTACCTCGTGCCCGCGAGGTGCCACATCTGCACATACAAACAAGAAACAGATAGTATCAACATCTATATCATATACATATGTCATGCTATCTCAAAAAACATATATATAAAACTCATCAACATACCTTGACGGTCAAATTCCTCCCCTGGCGGTAACACCATGTCCGGATCCTCCCGGAAGTCAACACCAACATATGGGAACTGTAAAATCACCTGCAGCATCTACCGCCACACCTGTGCCACCTCAACAGTAAAGAAGTGGCCTCCCTCGCCACCAACATGGTGGAGGAAAACAGTCGACCATCGCTTTAGTCGCAGTTCTCGCGCCCCAGGTGCACCCAATAAAATCCTAGGGTGCAACATAGGCACTTTCTCCAAAAACCAGGCCACTAGAATGGACCTAAAAGAAAAATCTCATGTATCTATGGACCGATAGTGGTCCAGCTGCCCTACCATCTTGGCATGCAGAGTAAGCCCCCAGACGAAGTGCTCACCGGCCAATACCCTCTCCATCACACACAATTGCCCACCACTAATCTGTTGCTTCACAAGAGACCCATACACTCTCACAATCATCGTTTCTATACAACGATGTGCTGGAGAATCCATTGCCCCAATGCTCACAACAGTGCCAGACATAAAGTTCACCCCTGAACAGTACCTCCGGCCAACTGTCGCTAGCACCACATCCCTTGGTAACACCGGCTCCGCCGGTAGGGGCGTTCCCCGAAACGGGAGCCCAGTCAAAAAGTATATGTCCTCCACCGCAGTGAAGGCAATCTTCTCTCCCCACACTATGAAACAATGTAGGTCCGGAGTCCACATCCGGATAAGGAACTGTAGGAGATACTCATGTGCTCATATCAATGGGCACTCAAAGAACTTTAGCAGCCCACAGGCTGCCAAAGTCGCACGTACCCGCGACTCCTCAATAGCCACGGCGTCTCTTAGCTGGGACCAATCCCATTCTCGCTAACCAACCAGCATCATGCACAATGATCACCTGCAACCACATAAAACAGTCCTAGGTTAGCCAAATGGACCATAAACAACATTAAAAAGATAATTTTTACACCTAACAACCTTGCCTCCAAGGCGCGACTGTTTAACCCATAGGCGCGCACACATGCACGCCTATTCACTCCACAGGCGCGCACGTATGCACGCCTATCCACTCCATAGATGCGCACTCAGGCACGCCTTTCCGTCCTTCAGGCATGCACGTGTGCGCATCTGCTCAACATACAGGGGCGCCTTCATGCACCCCTGTCACGAACACAGGCGTGCCATAAAGCGCGCCTGTCCAATACACAGCCGCACACACATGCGCAACTGTGCAACCAACAGGTACGCACATCATGCGCGCCCTTATCCCCCTTACAGGTGCCCCCATGCGCGCCTATCCGGTGGGCAGGCACATACTTGTGCACGCATACTTCCGGATTGCCTGCACACGTGGGGGCCCACACCCATAAAACCCCCTGTAAGGCCCTCCGTACAACCCCTGCCCAAAAATGGAAACCCTAATTCTATGCAGGATGATCAGACCACTAACCTGAAGCTCGCTGGTCCTTGATCGGATGCCTCATCCTCCCAGAATCTCCAAATTTCCTCTGAATACTTCTCGTCCAGTCACTATAGAAGTAAGTACAAATGAGGTGGCAATGTGGGCCCTACAACTATATATAGGCCTTTTTTCCAAACTTCCACTCACCATTCCGGGAGCTCCAGGTGTCTATTTCTCGATCCGTCTTCAACCATGGGATTAGAATCCCGTCATCTACATCATGACAGTCCCTGGCCCTCTTTTCATCCTGAGCCCCTGGGACGCCATTTTTTTTTCATACCCTGACCAGGTACGCATGCGCATATTCAAAATTATCAAATAAATGCTCATATGTTCGATTCTCTTCAGATATTGTTCACGTCGGGTATTTGGTTTTCATGTGTGCAAGTACTTGGTCATCATACATCAACACAACCCCTTCAGGTATATGCTCAACACTGGCATGTAGTCATTCCCTCTGAATCTCACTTGCATCTCCAGTCACACCCTTTGACATTTTCCTCTAGGATCCCTATTTCCAGCTCTACAATACCAACACCTCCATTTGCATCTTCGGTGCTGTCACCCGGTAGCACTCTTACCCACATGAGTTGTCCCATTCATATCACCCTTTTGCGCCTTTGAAACTGATGTTGTTTTTCAAAACCATTTAGGGATGGGGGTCTCGATAGTCTTACATCATGTCGTGAATCAACCACATACTCCTTCTCCTCATTTTGCTATCTTTCCCAACGGACTCCCAGATTATCTCTTCACGGTTCTATTTTTTGATTGCACCTCCGCAGTATCATGAACCCTCCATTTCATCCACAATCAGTTTGCCCACCTGCAAATTTCCCTTCATTTCACTTACCTCATACAGAAACCCATCCATGGGGCCCCCACCCTCCACTAGTTCTCCAAGCAATTTTCACCCTACCTAGACCGACCATATTACATTGGGGCACCCATTTCTGTATTTGTACACTTATCCCAAATTATTCTTTATTTATTGTACAAATGCCTTTGTTTCCAGCAGTTACATTACCTTTTTGTCATCACCTTTGGCGACCTTCTTCCCTTTTTGGCAAATGAAACACATGTCGCCCTTGGTTGGGGCACTCTTTATCATCTACCCTTATTTGACATCACCCATATCCTCTGAGTATCCCACAGGCCACTTACCTCTTCCCTCTGAGTTTATTCACTTTGTCCTGCCTCTGGCACAACTTCACCCACGTCTTGTTGTCCCCCTGACACTCGACTTAGTTGAACGATTGCAACCACTTATACTTCACATATACCCCCAACCAAGGGCAGTCTTGAGTCTCCATACATCTTGACTTCGACCATGTAAATCTTCCAAATTCCTAAGCTCATCTAGTAGATTTCACGAAGCCATTTGCTTATGGGAGTCGTGTCCCCCTTTTTGTCGACATCAACACAGTTTTCCAGAAGGACGACAGTATCTTGATTCTCATTACCTATCAAATGAGAGATCTCAGACGACAAAGGGAAAACCACAATTGCTCCCTACTGTTGTTGACCCCCATAACATTCGACGTCAACACTTTCTCATGTTACGGTGGGTCTTACTTTTCAACTATTGTAGTTATTTCTCATATTTGTCGAAGACCTCTGAACCTGGATGGGATATCAATGCCTACAGAATCCATGATACTTCTTACAGATATCGTTGCCTACTATTTAGAGTAAGTTCCTCTGCAGAATTGTCTTCTTCCTTTATCATGACCGCCCCCGAGGGCTCTGCATTTGTCTACATCAACACTTCATTCCTCTTTTCGAGTTACATGACATGAGCATGGGGCATGCCCGCCTCGTTTGTACACAGTTTATTTTTACACACCTTATGGAAGGTTGAGTTCTACAGGTTCCTTTTTCCCTCCAATGGATAGCTCTAGAAAATCCCACTATCGCTCTCTCTTACAACAACACTCTTAGTAGAAGAAACATTGTTGGATTTCGGCTATACGTATGCTCCTAACCTCATACATAAGGGGGCATCTGTTATCACTGAAATTTCGTCTGCAAATGGTTACAAGAATTCAGTATCGTCAAACAATTATGAGGTCATCCATGGATCTAAATTAACACAAAAGCATTCACAAAGGGTCAAAACTATACAACTAGTGCAAAAATTAAAGGGTGCTATGAAGACACCAGGCGCGTGCACACATGCGCAAAACATAAACGTAGAAATCGTGAACATGTGCACGATGCGTGACTGTTGTCACAAAAAGTCGTGTACCTGAGAAACGACGCATTTATGAGAGTGTTCGGCCTCCCACCCACTTCCGGTTCAGCTTCCAAGTTGATTTGACACTCAAATCTGGACTGGATTCGACTCGGTGGCTGGTCAAAGACCTAGAAATTCTCTAATTAGCCTCTTTACACACTACAAACTAGTTGGACAATAATTCAAAAGAATGCTATAAAAAGTCCATGGATACACTTCATTTTTCAAGGAATTCATAGCAAATTTATGTTGTCATTATTCTCTTGAGGAATCTTCTATCCTTTGCAAGAGTATACTTGCATCATTGCATTGGGAAATCCATCTCACCCCTTGAGTGGATTAGCAAATAATTCTTTCACCATTTTCATTTTCATTTTCAAGAGTTGTAAGAAGAGCTTATTTGT
>JZKD02S1967777.1:212064-229245 GCA_000966675.3 Picea glauca | reverse complement strand
TTTCACTAATATCAGCCTTATCATTGGTGACATGGGTCTCATTGTTCCTTTAGTCCTTATGTCCCTATGTTCATTAATTTAGTTGTTGTTTTATTTCTTAGTTTAATTCTTAGTTGTTTTATATTTCTTTTTCTAACCCTTTTCCTTGCAGTTGTCCTGCTTATCAAACCCAACTAAGCTTGCAAGAACCTATATTTTTCTCACTAAGGTGACAAAAGAGGTGCAACACATAGTCCTTGCAACTTCCTAGACAAAGATTTTTTTTTGTTTTTTTTGAGGAGTTTTAGTGTACCATTAAAATGGGATTGAAATATTTTCGAGATAATCATCATTCAATTATTCTTTTTGTTCTATTGTTGGACATTCAACATCAATGTCACTATTCTGTGCATCAAAATCTTTTTCATCCTTAACTTGAGAAGTTTCACCCACCGATCTCATATTATTAACTTCATCAATTTTAGGAGAAATATTTTCATTATCTTTCTTGTTTGGTACTTCAGATTTTATTTTCCACGTCTTATTTACTCTTCTTGTCATATTGTGTGAAGGATTTCTTATTGAATATATTTTTGAGTTCCAATAGTCATGGGATTTGTGGCCATATCCATCACAACTGTAGCATCTCACAGTGTAGCAATGTGTAACAATATGTCCAACAAGATTGTAGTTCCAACATCTTATAATGTTATTGAACCTACCAAAATTTTTTCTTCCATGATGCCTATAATCCAAGGCTTTATGACCATACTCATTACAAGAAAAATAATAGCCATTAAAAACACTCTCATACTTCCTTTGATTCATCCATGAAGGTGTCTTTCTTCTAAACTTACTTTGAGGTGTATGAGTAGCTTCAGGATGTCTTCCTTGATTTGATATTCTAAATGTTGTAATGTTTCTTTCATTCTTTGAACATGAAGAACCTGCATCATACTTGATTTCCCTTTTTATAAAAGAATTAATTGCATCATACCTGTCTTCACTCTTTACAAATGAATGACTTGCATCAGGTTTCTTGGGATTACTAATTTCTTCCTTGTTGTAGCCAAGACTGGTTTTGTCATTTGGTGATCCCCGACTATCCAAGATCTCATCTAAGATAATAGAGTTATTCAAGAACTTCACTTGGGTGTTTGACTTCTCAACCTTATTTCTAAGATTCACAACTTATGCTTCTATCTTATGACATGATTCTTCCCTTTTGTTCAACTGCTTCATCACTACCTCCTCTCTTCTTTTAGTTTCTTCAAGTTGGGTCTTCAGATTGACATTGCTTTCTCTTAGTTATTTTAGATCTACAAGGACTTGGCTAAGTTCATCATATTCCTTCTTTTCTTCTTTTACTTCTCTTCTTTAATTTATTTCTTTAATTTCTTAATCTCCTCTTCTTTTTCTTCTAGCTGAATATTTTGCTCAGATATGATCTTTTCATTGTCTTTGAGAATTTCCTTTATTTCCAAGAAATGCTTTTGACTCTTTTCAAGAAATTATTTAGTGTAGTCATGAAAAAAACTATACTCTGAATAATCATGGTCATAGTGGTATTCATAAAGACTCCAATCAAATTTATTTTTGACCTTATATAGTTATTCTTCTACTTATTTCATGGGATAGATGCAAACATAACTCTCTTCTATTGTATCTAAATCTTCTTCTTTATTTGCAGAGGAGATTTTAATATCAACATTATTGCAATCAAAAGATTGTGAAGAGTCTTTCCCTTTATTGATGACTAAGTCTTCCTCTTTATCCTTGATAGGAATGTCTTATGTGTATTCTCTTTTGATTTTATACATCTTCATGGGAGGAAGAGAAAATTCTTTGGAGGTATCTGTTAGAATATAGAAGATTGTGCTCATTTTACCATTGATGATACCCTCGTCACCCAACCACAGGTCGAAGCCACCCTACGAGCACCTTTACCTTGAAAGAGAAGAGAATCCTAGTAGAAATCCAATAGCCAAGAGAGGCTAATGCACTAAGAAAGAATAGAACCCAAGCTGATCAGATAATCCCACCTAGAGGCTAGTGCACACCTTCCCAGAAACTTGTGCACAAGATGCAACTAATCCTGCGCAGATCTATTTCTCTCTGCAACTTCTGAGATGAGAATAATGAGAACTAGCGCCCTATATTTATAGTAGTCTGGTCATTTTAACTGGGGCCGACTTCTCATTCTGGGTATTAATAAATTCATATTAAATATATTTCTGCAGCCGACAACTTGTCTAGGGTTTCCTTCACTTGTTTGCTTCCTTCCAGAGTATTATAATATCGTCATAGGTCACAATGGAGGTTCATACCTCCCGAAGCTAACATAATATTAACAGTCCCTCCTAGCTAGGGAGGTATGGTCTTGAGCACAACAGACCATTCAACTGGTAGCAACACGAGTATTGTCATTATTATCCAACTGGATAATCTCCTATGACAACTTGTACAATATTAATTGATAGAACACACCTGTGTCTATTCAAGGTAGTATGCAACTACTCAAACCGTGACACATAGTCACAAATAGTGGAACAAATCCACCATAGTAGTATATCTCTACTATCTGGAGACAGACAGTCTCCATAACAATCATCTGGGCCAATCTTTCACTCACATATGTGAGTTCTGAAAGAATATCTACCTCAAGAATAGTGGAACATATCCACCACAGTAGTTTTACATCTACTATCAAGCATCTGATAGCAACCTGCATAGAAACAATGTCATGATATAAACTTAATCATCTCGACCAATCTTTCACTCACGTCTGTGAGATATGAAAGAATATATGCCCTCAATAAATAACATCAACAATGGGCTATCTGCCCTATTCTTCTCAACCAAAGAAGAAGGATTGTTTCTGATTTCTGAGCCTGGACCATTATTCACCCTGGGCCATTCTTCCTACACTAATCAATGTGCACCCTGGACAGAATGTATAAACCCTAAGGAATGTTTGGACCATTCCCCACCCTGGTCCATTCCTCCTACACTAATCAAAGTGCTCCCTGGAGAGAATGTATAAACCCTAAGGAATGACTGTCCTGGACCATTCCCCACCCTGGGCCATTCCTCCTACAATAATCAAAGTGTGCCCTGGAAAGAATGTATAACCCTAAGGAATGTCTATCCCTGATTTTTGAGCCTGGACCATTCCCCACCCTAGGCCATTCCCCCTACACTAATCAAAGTGCGCCCTGGAGAGAATGTATAAACCTAAGGAATGATTGTCTAGACCATTTCCTCCACTAACCACAAGAGGAAAAGACTGTCCTATATCAAGCTCCAAAATGGACCATTCCTCATGTTAACCACAATGAGAAATCGTTGTCCGGCAAGGCGGGCCAGTCTCCTTGAGTAAACCTCAAGAAGAGAGACTTCCCTAGACCACTCCCCATGTTAACCAAAATGGGAAGTCGATGTCTATGATACATCAAAAATCAAATTACTTCCTATGTTAACCACAATAGGAAGTCACTATCCGTCAGAAATCTCAATCCACTTTCCGAACATGAAAGAATATGTCCAATCTGGACCATTTTTCAATTACAAAGATAAATAATATTTTCAGTGCTCCCTCCTAATCTTGGAGAGTCATTTAATTCACAAAAATGAATTTTTTCAAGAATATTTTTCCGTACCTTCTCCTAGCTTGGAGAATCTTCCCTTTCAGTTAAGGGAGGTATTTCCACGATCCCCATCTTCTCTCAGAAATATGCAAACTTGATTCTGGATAGAAGTTTTTTAAGGGTGTCTGTTATTTTCTCATCAGTGGGGATATACTCGAGATTTACCTCTCCTTCCTGGAATTTATCTCGAATAAAGTAGTATTTGATCTCAATGTGCTTCGACCTTTCATGAAACACTGGATTTTCTAATAATCTTATACAACTTTGATTATCACAATATATTATGGTCGATTTTGGAATCTGGTCAAATAAATTGGAGATTAACTTCCTTAGCCATACTGCTTATGTGCATGCTTCACAAGCTGCCATATACTCTACTTATGATGTACTGAGTGTGACAGACTTTTGTTTCTTGTTTCCCCAAGATATCATAGCAGAGCCCAAGATGAAACACATACCTGAAGTACTCTTTCTATCTTCTGCACTTCCTGCCCAACCAGAGTCTGTGAATCCATGAAGTTGTATATCACTGGATGCGGTATATCTCAAACCATAGTTTATTTTCCCACAAATATATCTTAGGACATGCTTTGAAACTATCCAATGCTCTTGTCTAGGTTCCACCTCGAACTGACTTAATGTGTTTACAACAAAGCAAATATCTAGTCGAGTATTTACTAAATACATCAATGATCCAATTAGTTGTCGATATAGAGATGGATCAACTGTATCGGAGTCTAGGAATTTCATATTTCTTATATCTACATTTATAGGAGTGTCCATGGACTTATAGTCCATCATTCCAAATTTCTGAAGGATCTTTATTGCGTACTTTCCTTGTCCAAGGAATACTTCACCACGCTTCTGCCAAAGTTCTAATCCCAAGTAGTAATGCATGAGACCTAGATCTTTCATATCAAATTCAGAGACTAATTCATTATTGCATTGAATAATTAGAGATTATTCACCTATTATGAATAAATCATCAACACATAATAGTAGAATCACAGATGCTTTATCCATGACTTTGTAATAAATGTTTGGATCTGCATGACTCTTGGAGAAACCAAGTCTTGTTAGATAGCTATCCATTCTGGCATACCAAGCGCTTGGAGCTTGCTTGAGTCCATATAGATCTTTATTCAATCTACAAACGTGAGTGTCTCTGGAATGTACCTCAAATCCTTGAGTTTGTTCTATATACACTTCTTCTTCAATAACTCCATTGAGGAAAGTTGTTTTTACATCCATCTGGTGTAGATTCCATCCCATGGAAGCGGAAAGGGATATGATAGCTCTGATGGAGGTATACCTTTCCACTGGAGAAAAGGTTTCATCATAATATTCTCCCTCCTTCTGGGAGAACCCTCTGGCCATGAATCTTTCCTTGTATTTATCCACGCTTCTGTCTGTTGCATGTTTGATATTGTATACCCATTTTGAGGTTACCACTAATTTTTATTTAGGTCTGGGTACAATTTCCCATACTTCATTTTTCATAATGGATTGATGTTCTTCCACCATAGATTCTTTCCATTTTCCCTTTTGAACTGCTTCTTCAAATGTGGTAGGTTCTTCATCTAGGAGCTTCATCATGTATGTTGCATAACTTGAGAATATTTTCGGTCTTTTACTCTTCCTGGATGTTCCTTCCGGAACCTTGATTCTTTATGCATCTTGTAATGTAGCTTCAAGCCAAGATGGTCATTTCTTAGTCTTTGGTATGATATCTGAATCAATGTTCTCACATGGCTCCATAGGATGATCAGGTTGATCCTTTTCGTTATTTTTGTTTTCTGTGTTTTCTTCATTAAGTTCTTCAAGTTCTTCTTCTTCTATAATTTTTTCGATGGATTTCCTGAAGGCCATCCTTTCATTGAACGTTAGATCTCTTCTTACTTATATCTTGTGTTGTTCTAGAATATATATTCTATAGGCTTTGGATGAATCACTATATCCCACGAATATCCCCTTCTTTCCCGAGGGATCTAGTTTATTCCTTTTATCTTTGGGAATATGAGAGTAAACTGGACATCCAAATATTATTAGGTTCTCTACATTAGGTTTCTTACCTAAGAATGCTTCTTCTGGTGTCATGTCCTTCAATATATGATGAGGGTTTCTGTTTTGTACATATATTTCCATCATTCCTTCTTCTCCCCATAGGAACATGGATAAACCTTGATCGTTCAATAAGGATTTTACCATTTCTTTGATAGATCTGTTCTTTCTTTCTGCTACACCATTTTGTTGAGGATTATGAGGAACAGTCAGCTCCCTCCTAATCCCTTCCATTTTGAAAAATGAAATGAACTCCTTCGAGGTGTATTCTCCTCCATTATTTGTTATTAATGTCTTGATCTTCTTGTTCGTAAGGTTTTCTATTTCTGCCTTGAATTCTTGGAACTTGTTGAATACTCCATCTTTTGATTTCAGTAGGTAAAACCACGCCTTTCTTGAATAGTCATATATGAAGATTAGCAGTAAAGAGATCCTCCTAGAGATATGATTGGAATTGGACCACAAACATCTGAGTGTATTAGATATAGGATTTCCTTGGATCTATTGATGCTGCTTGGGAATGGTTTCTTGATATTCTTCCCAAGGGCACATCCTTTGCAAATTCCTTCATGTGTAGATTTCAATTCTGGTATTCCTTCAACCATTTTTCTGAGGAAAGGTAATTCTTGATAATTGATATGAGTGTACCTTCTATGCCAAAGTTCATTAGGGTTGACTTTGTCATGTACTAGAGCTTCTTCATTTTTTTCTAGTAGTCTATACAGATTTCCTTCACGACTTCCAATAACCCTAGCATACTCTATGCTAGAATTCTTATGCCATGATAACACCTTTCCATCCATGAAAGATATTATGTTTCCTTTGTATTCTAAACATGATATTGATACAATATTCTTTTGTAAACTAGGTACATATAAACCATTGCTTAAGTGAACATGATTACCTGATTCCAACTTGATGGAGGCTTGTCCAAATCCTTCGACGGGGTAAGTGCTTTTGTCTCCAAGCTCCACTTTCTATGATGTCTTTCTCTCATTTAGATTTGAGAGTCTAGCTTGATCTCCCGTCATGTTCCTGGAAGCTCCACTATCGATTATCCACATATCATCTTCAATCGTCCCTGTGAGTGTTGAGTAGTGTAAAAGACTGATTATTTCACACATGTCTTCGATTGACTGGTAACTGGTCATGCCTTGATCCAAAACTTCAACTTCGTCGTTTATTTCTTCTAAGAGATCCAAGAGGTGCGTTGAGTTAGGGTGCATCTGAATATCTACTTCTTGGGTTCTATGTTTCATCACAATTTGTTGGATCAGATATTTAGGGTTTCTCCAACTGCTTCTGCTAGTAACCCTAGCTGCAGTGTTTTTGGAAGATGCTCCTGCTAGTAACCCTAGTTGCAGTTCCTCAACAAGCTTAATATCTAGCGGCTATGCTTCCTTCCATCATTTTAGGCTGACTAAAGGGGGTGTGGGTCCATAACCTATTAGAATATAGAAGATTGTGCTCGTTTTACCATTGACGATACCCTCGTCACCCTACCACAGGCCGAAGCCACCCTCTGAGCACCTTGACCTTGACCGAGAAGATAATCCTGGTAGAAATTCAATAGCCAAGAGAGCCTAATGCACCAAGTAAGAATATAAACCAAGATGATAAGATAATCCCACCCAGAGGCTAGCGCACACCTTCCCAGAAACTTGTGCACAACCTGCAACTGCACCTACGCAGATCCAGTTCTCTCTGCAACTGCTGAGATGAGAATAATGAGAAATGGCGCCCTGTGTTTATAGTAGTCTGGGAAGTTTAACTACGACCGACTTATCCTTTTGGGTATTAATAAATTCATATTAAATATATTTTTGCAACCGACAACTTGTCTAGGGTTTCCTTCACTTCTTTGCTTCCTTCCAGAGTATTCTAATCTCGTCATAGGTCACAATGGAGGTTCATACCTCCTGAAGCTACCATAATATTAACAGTATCATCACAAGACATGTCATATTCAACACTAATCTGAGTAATAGGACTTGAACCTTTAACTATGTGTACTTGTTCATATTCAAGGCCAAATTTGTTTGAAGGAATTTTTTGTAGACTGAGAACTTTATCAAGGGCTTCAGTCCCTTTCTTGAATTTTTCAACAGTCTTAAGTTGATCCTTTAGTTGTTTACACCTATGTTTATATTTTCTCAAATCATTCAAAGAACACTCAAACTCAGCTTCAAGATTGACTTCTGCTTCAATGTCTGAGTATTCTTCAAAAGAATCTTCATCACTAGAATTGTCGTGTTGACGGGTGAAATTGACCATCCATCAACTGGGAGAGTGGAACCAGTCTGAGGTTGTCTAATAACCCAAGACGTTTGGGATGAACCACCCTGACGGGTTTATCAGCTCCGTTAGCTGATCTAAGATCCTAAGAAAAGAAAAAAAAAGAAAAAAAAACCTACTCTAAACTAACTAATCTAACTAAAACTAACTACTAAACAAACTAATAAACTAAACTAACTATTCTATATATACAATCTACTAACTAATACTATACTAACTCTAACTAATTAAATATCTGACTACTAACGAAAATATAACTTATTCACAAAATGTACAATATCTACAATTTACAGATTTGAATAAAACCTGAAAAACTCATTTACATTCTTCCCTAAGACAGAGAAATATATTTTTTGTTGATTTTATAATTTTATGAACAACAAAAAAAAAAAAACTAACTAAACTAAACGACTAATATACTAATTCTAACTACAAATCTTACTAAACATATATCTAACTAAGCTACTTATATTATACTAACAAACAAAATAAATAACAAACTGACCTGGAGAAACGCTCCAGGTGTGTCCTGTGTATGATGATTGTCTTAGCTGATCAGAGGAGGAAACCCGCACCGAATTATCCAGGCGCTCCTTGTAAACAGAAAGTTGCAGTACTCTTCCAATATAATTATAGGACAAACAAGACATAAAAATTACAACAATTTTATGATTTATAAATCTTCACAGTTAGATAAACCCGTATGCAAAGATCTATACAAAATGTTTCAATTAACGAAGAACAGAAATCTGTGATTCATTAACTGAAACAAAGTAATTGCTGTATTTTTTAAATAATGAAAGAAATCAGATATGGATAACACATAAATTAAATAATATCATTCTGCAATAGATTATGATAGCTAAAGTAGTCTATAATCAACTGCAAATTGACGTGCATAAACTTGAAACAAAAGATTGATATATTGAAAAGCGAAAGCTGTAGAAAAACATCAACTCCTATCTCAGTTTGTATTAGAAATCCATAGCCTGGTTCTCCCACAAGTGAGGATGCCCCTTATTACAAAAAATAATAAGTATTTAAAGACCTTCCACAGGGTAAAACATCCCTGTAGAAGTTATCAAAATTGTTTACATAAAATCTGGGAAGATATCCAAAGTCTGACTAAACTAGGAACCTAAAATAAAACTAAAACACACAAATATATCCTAGACTGTCCAACATGTCCAATGCAATTCAGATGTACCTGAAAAGGGTAAAAAATGGACAAGTTAGAAGGGTATTTTGTTAAAAAAAATGATAAAATTCTAAATCTATAGACTAGCTACAAAATCTTGTGATTATGTAGCTGGTCTAAATCAGACACAGAATCAACATAAAAATCAATTCAAATCTTTTAAAGAATTAAATTCAACTATTAACAAGTATCTAATAGCTAATTGAAAGACAAATGAATCATTCAAATCGAGATTGTTATACTAATTCGAGATCAAAACAAAACTAAAATCAAATGACTACAAAGACGCGTATACCCTGTTTCGTTTGTTACCACAAAATTGGGTGAGCAGTATAATATCAAACAGTAATGAAATCGTTCCATATCAAATTGAAATCGATATAATTAAAACAAATCATAGGAAATTGTTATGCTGCCTCATCAACAGGAAACACGATCGAATCTAGACAAGATCAGTTTCAAATCAACATAACTATATATAACAAACGATTCATGCCATGAGCGAATTGAGTCAAAACTGGCGCGTAAATGTTTACAAACGAAATCATAATGAGATCAATCAACAATATCTGTAGGATTAGTTCGATCGTTTTTTATTTCTATTTGGGGCCAACAAACTCGATTGACATTGAACGAAATCGTTCCTTTCAAAACGAATTATAACCATATTTGACAGAGATAACAAATGTCAATGAATTCGTTTCACAAATCAAACAGAGCAGCATCTAAGATACGAATCCAGCTCATAAAACAATCTTACCAACTCAAGA
Organism: Picea glauca; assembly: GCA_000966675.3. NCBI lineage: Eukaryota > Viridiplantae > Streptophyta > Pinopsida > Pinales > Pinaceae > Picea > Picea glauca. Next base: position 219,295 of record JZKD02S1967777.1, on the reverse strand, counting down.
TATGGGATAATCCAATCAAAATAAGAGCGAATCGAACAGTTAGGGTTTAACATAGCTATTATGAAAAACCGCTCCATGATTCGGGCGTGAATATCATTTGCACAGGCTTAAATGAGAATATTGTTTCCATATAGAACAGAGTCATTCTTTCCAAGTAGGAGCCGAACAGAGTTGTATTCCAGTTTTAGAAGATTACATGACACATCATATTAAAAGATCGTAACAACCAAACTGACGAAATTGTTTCAAAAATAAAATCATCAAAACTCAATTAGGGTCGATGTGATCCGACTACAACGAAATCATACCAAATCAAAATATGATCGTGTTCTAAATTTAGCACGAAAACCTCCTGTTCAAGTTGGATACAAACAAATTCAATTGAAAGAAAAACATCGATTTCGTTAACTTAACAGACAAACGAATCAAATCCGATGAAAATCTATCAGTGGCTAAACTGGGCATGAGCAAATCTTGTATCCAAATCGAAACTTCATTTATTTTTAGCAAAGAAAAAACAATGTACAGGATGAACAACATTATGACAGAGCCATTTCGAATGATAGACAGAACTATTTGAAAACCAAATTCAAATCATTATATTAATCCTGGTCATTCACAAAACTAAAATGATATCAAAATTCATACCTATATGACGAGCAAACAGCTTGATTATGACATTTTGGAGTTGACAACGGCTGTAGCCGATTCAACATTCCGAAAAACGATGGAACCAATAGTCCTCTACTTCCTATCAGTTGCTTGAAGTTTGTCTCTTTGGCTGGTCAACACTGCAACTTGGTTTTCCAATGCTTTGACTTTCGATTGAAGTAAGGGAACATATATATAGTATCATTCCAACCAAAAATCACATTGGTCACATGACGACTGTCCGGGCTTCGAAGATGCAGGTGAGGGTTTGGTTACATTGCTGAGGGTTTCGTTAGGTAGTTCGATCCCTGGGTAACTGGGATTGTTTCTTAGATAAGGGAGAATATTCGAAATGAAGTCATAAGGTGGCTCGGAGCACCGACCCTGTGAGTAAGGGTACTCACTAGCTAGGAAGCGTTCTATGTCAGAGTCGGAATCCTCACTTAGGACTATGGGCTTCTGCTCAACACTAGGTTTAGGCTTATTTCTAGTCATTCTCGAGATAAGCTGAGCATTCTTCTTTCCTTTTCCATCAACAGTAGGGTTTCCTCTAACCTTTTTTCTCGCAGGATTTTTTATAGCCTCAGCCTTCTCAGTTATAACATCGGGTAAGTCAATATCAGGGTCGACCAAAGGCTTAGGAGAGGGCATTAGGATATGAAGGGGCACGGGTGACCCGACCTTGGTTTCATTAACCACAGGCTTGTTCAGTACCCCGGTGAAGTTGTCTTGGCGTCATGCATGCATTTACCCACTGCCAGCAGACCTATTCAGCATCCCGACGGGATTACAAGCACTTCCCACAGCTCTTATTAATAATTTTTTTTTTTTTTTTTCAAAGATATATAGTTGAGCGGGGTGACGCTGAAAATCATGATATTTTAACATATTTTTTTAAACCTCATCAGAATTTTTTAGAACTGTCCTTTATTAGGATCCATAGATGTTTCATTTACAAAAACAACTTCCTAAGGCAGGGAGACATCTTTCGATTCATTCCCTTAAGGAATAGGGACAGCGAAAAAATATAATAGATGATCATGACAAGCTTTGCTCAGAGATTGAAATCAGTCAACTTCTTTCAAACAACAGAATTTTTCCAAGATAGATGTAAATTTCAAAAATATACCATTGATGTTTGTACAAATTTCTCAGAAGATATTTTAGCGAAGGAATTTTCTATTGTCTTTGTCTGAATATCTCAGTATACAGGTATGTGTATTTCAAAGAAAACCCAAACTGATAAGTTTAAAGAAAAATCAAAAACAAAAAAGAAAATGAAAGAGCAAACAAAAGCAAAATATGTACATAATATACAAGGGTTGTCATCAAGCAAAGTATTTTTTCAGGGCTTGGCCATTTACCGGATAGGTGTCAAGATGACCCTCAAGATTTTGCAATCGAAAAGAATTGGGACCCAACTTTTCAGCAATTAAAAACGGTCCAAGCCATAAGTTTTGAAATTTAGTGTGTTCTCCCTTTCCCTCATGCGGTTTGTCCCATTTCAGGACGAGGTCACCTACTTCAAAATTCCTATCAGAAGCAGAGTTAGAATCGAACTAGATTTTAACCAATATTTGATGTTGATCTAACTTATGTTTAGCTTGGGCTCTTACTTCTTCTAGCTTCATCAAAGCGTTAATCCGGTTTTCCAAAGTAGGACAATCTTCTTCTTGGACTTTCTGCGACAACTGAAGTGAAGGAAGAAGAATGTGAGGTGGCATAATTGCTTCTCTACCATAACCGAGAAAAAAGGGGGAGTTACCTACATCATCTTTTGGTGTTACCCTATCATCCCACAATGCGTTTAGTAGTGCATTGTGCCAATTCTTGTGATTTTCAACCACCGTTCTCTTAATAATTTTAATTAAGTTCTTGTTTGTTGATTCTGCCAATCCGTTGCCCTGGGGGTAATAGCTAGCAAAATACTTCATCTTAATTCCCTTTTCCAAAGTGAACTCGCTCATCTCAAGAGAGGAAAAGTAAGAAGCATTATCGAATACTAAAGAGTCAGGGATACCAAAATGAGTGATAATATTCAAATTTAGAAAGGCAATTACCTGACTAGTGTTGGCAGTTCTTAACGCAACAGCTTCAGACCATCGGGTAAAGTAATCTATGGCTGTCACAATAAACTTGTGCTATTGTGAGGACGGGGGGTTGATTGGACCTATGATATCAAGGCCCCACTGCTGAAAAGGGGTGTTGAAATAGACCTTTAATTTTGATTCTTAAAGATAAAAGTTTTGTATTTTTGAGTCTTTGTATTTTTCAAATTTCCTAAAGCAAAACTTTCATCACCGATGAATTCGCGATGCCTTTTATGGTTTATTTTTGGACAAAGAATGATAACAAATATAAATGAACATAATTTTTCCAACACTTTTTCAAACAATATTTAAAACGAGTAGTAATTTAAAATTTAAGGAATTTTAATTTAATCGGAATATCGGGATTCAGAGTTTTGCATGAACAAATGTTTAATGCATATTGAATTGCAAAATCTCGATTTCCGATTTCCCTATACTTTAAAACTCAGTTAAAACATAATTTACTTAATTCATAATTAAAAAGGGTTTAAACATTAAATTAATCACATCGCAAAATCGGGATTCGCGGTTTTGTGAAATCAAATATTCTTGTCAACGTGTTTCCCGATTTCTCGATTTCACGATACAGTTAATCCTTAAGTAAAGTTTTGAATTGATTTAATTACCGCTAAGAATGATTAAGTGTTAATTAATTACATCGCGATATCAGGATTCACGGTTTGCTGAGAAACATGTTTTATGTCTTCAGATTTCCCGATTTCCCGAAATCTCGATCCCCGATCTTCCGATTGACGAAATCCCAAAAATGTCAAATCTTGATTAATTAAGATACTAAAAATGTTTTAATTTAAATAATACATCGCGATTTCGACCATCGGGGTTCTCTGATGACATTTTTCCTGGACATCAAAAGTGTCGAAACTCTGAAAAACAGATTTTCAATTTTAATTCAAGGTTAATGCTAATTAATCATCCTTCTAAACAAGACTTACAATTAAATTTTCTTCGAATTTCTTTAAATCGTCATTCTCCAATTTAGTAAATTTCTATTATATTTGAAAACACTGAGAAAGCATAAGTACAAACATTAAATGCATATCTTTGGAATTATCTTTTGCATTTAAGAGCCTTAATTTTCTAACAGAGGTACAAGCTCAATGTTTTTATGATATATTCGAAGTAAACTTTTGAAATGGCTGTATAATCATTTCAAAGATGAATCCCTCTCTGTTACAGGTTTTCAAGTAAACACAGAGCTATGGCACCCAAAAAGGATTCGAAGAAAAATGAAGAGCAACCAAAAGGTGATATTATTTTCGATACTACTGCATCTGGGGTACATTCTGTAAAATCATGGAATGGAATTTTCGAAAAACTAGAGGATGAGCTTAAATAAGTAGCCACTGATTCGGAAAATCACCTCCGAGATATTGCCGAGACTGAGATTCATAAGGTGGTTGCACGTCCGAGACTCGTATCATATACCGATATGATCGCCTGGGCTCTGGATAAAGTAGATGTCTTGACCAGAAGTATTCTGAACGAGCAAGGAGCTGTCATCGGCTCATTTAGGCCTGAACATATTCAAGTAATGTATAAGCTCTCGCCCAATTATAGAAACACTTTAAATTATGAGTTTGTAGCTGCATTTCAAAGGAAAGAGTGCATTGAAGGTGGCCAAACATACCCTGACATGATAAGAGGATGGGTCAGAGATGAAAACAAGTTTAGGGTTGATTTACATGGAATTTATGCCACAACTGCCTTAAACGAATATATGGTTTATGTAGCAATGATGTTGTGTAGACTTTTTGGGAGAAAGGATCCTTGTCATTTTCATGCAGATTGGACACCTTTCTTAGAGGAAGTTTCAGAGGGACGCAGTTTTAATTGGCACAAAATTTTGTCAGATAACCTTACATCAGAGGTTATGAACTACAAAGCAGCTAGGTCAAAAGGACAAACAATGTCTTTTTATATGTCAGCTTATATCATGGATGTAATTTGTTTCATGACTCCTTTCCCATTAATGAATTGGAGTTGGAATGTTTCTTGCCTAGAGCCTGTTCATAAGTACCACTCAGCTCTCTGGGAAGAAAATGAAAAAAATGTTTTTTATGAGGTTTTTCATTATGTAATTATCCCTCTGCACCAAATATTCTTTGGATGCAAACCTCCTCACATTTCTAATACCATCATAGAAAACCTCAAGTCAGTTTCTGACTGGTTCATCGAGGAAATTTGTTCCTATGTGAGGGTTTATGGTTGTTCTATTCTGCCTCACGCACTCCCAAAAATTTTACCAGACAGGTTAATATGAAGAGAAGTGGCTTATCAGCTAGTCAATGGTGGTATTGGGTTAGAACTAAAAGCTCAGCAGAAAAAAACATGGCCATCTTTTCCTGTTTATATAGGAAAATTCGTTTTATTAAACATAGGCCATTCTAAGGCAGAAGCCGAGTCAATGGACGAAGTGAAATTAGCAAGTATAGAGCACAGGAAATACGACCCTTACCAAATAATCAGTCGGCATTTCACACAATGTAATTTAAAAGAATATGAACATGAATTTTCAATTTATGATGATGTTTTCAAAAATGCTAAATCTTATGAGGAAGTGAAGAATAGAGTGCAAACCTTGTCACCTGAAGCACAGGTGGGGTTTGTATCTTTTCAAATAAATAGACGATGTTGTCTGCCAAAGATTTTACAAAGTGAAATGTCAACTTCATTGCCAGAGCAAGAAACAATTCCTCCGGGGTTTGAAACCATTATTCAGGATAAGTCAAGTGACAAAGATAAGTCAAAATATCTTGAAATACCTCCTCAAAATATAGAGGGTTCTCAGACCAAAGAACCAGAGACATAAAATGGAAAAGGAATAGAAACCAGTCCAATAGTTCTCGAGGATTTTCCAGAAAATGTTGGAGGAACAGCTTCAAAGGAACTTGGCAGCCCTATTACAGCATTGACCCCACTACGGTCTACTTTTGGAACCCCTCATGAAGGAGTTCTATATGTAAGTGACTTAGAGCCAATCACTAGAGATGAAATCCCTTCATCTGATTATTTTTCAGTAAAAAACGAAGAGTTTTCTTGAAATAGGAAATTCATCCTGTAGGAGAAAGAACACTCAAAAAACATAAAATTATCATTGATGGAAAGAAACTTAATGAAGGAGAATTCGCTACAGATTTAGCAGGAACCACGGGTGCTATAGCATCAGCTAACATGTTTTCTGTAGGAAATCTAACCACTATGTTAGAGAAAAAAGATCGGAAAATAATGCAGTTGCAGGACAGATTAAAGGAAAATGAAATAATTATTGGTTGGGGGATACAAAAGGGTCTAGAACAAGCTAGACTCAAAGACATACAAGAAATACAAAATTTAAATGAAAACTTGAATGAGGAAAAACACATGATACAGGTTACCCAAGAACAGGTTCAAAAGTTGGGCGATGAAAATAAATCTTTGCAAGATAAGATTATTTCAATTACTAATCAAGTAATTGAAATTGAACATTTCAAGACTCAAGCATCACAGATATATGCAAACATAGAAGAAGAAGAACAGAAAATATTCTATAATCTGGAAATCATCCAGAACTATTTTCATGAGTCAAACAGGTCTATGGAAAAGGTAGTTCAGAAAGAAAGAGAAGCTAAAGTAGCAAGGAATTCTTTTCAAAAGGTAATAACTTCTTTACAAAAAGAAGAAATTGGAAAAATCTAGAAATTACCCATTTCGGAGCAGTTAAAAGGAGATATAATGATAAAAGTTTGGGAAACAAAATTAGCAGAATATAAAAGAATTACAAAAGGAATTAATGAAGATTGTCAAAGGATCTTCAATCTTATTGAAAAAGATTCAGTAAATATCAGGACAGATGGTGTTTCTGAGTTATTAGGTGAAGTCAACATTAACAAGTATCAGCTGAAATAAAAAGAAGAAATCGAAGAAAGGAAAACAGAAATCTCAAATATTAAAATGGTCAACATTGCAGAAATAGATAAGTGGATGATAGCTTCAAGTTCAAAATTGGAAAAGGTTAAATTCACAGAGAAAACAATAGCAAGCCAGTTGCCARGTTTACAAAGAAGTTTTTTCTCTTTTGAAGCAAATGAAGTACCTGAGGCTCCTAAGGTCTTGGTAAATTTTTTAGGGAAATATGTTCAATGCGTTGAAGCAGATAAAGAAAGTTCATCAATGCAAGTTTAAAACTTTGTAAATATTTTTATTTTTTAGAATTTTGAAAGAAATTGTAAATGATTGACATTAGTCTATGTAACCGTAATGTTAGGAAGTTGGTTAGTTACCAACGAAAAACTTTGATAGAAAGGTATAAATATAGTTTCAAAGGGCTGAAATAGGGCTTCAGAAATTTTGGGAGAAGGCCAATTTTTGTAATATCAGCTTTGAAGTTCATCGGAATATAAACCGCAAACAAGATTCTGGATCCTGCAATTTTGTGATTATGTTTCTTCCCCTGTTTATCATATTTTGTTAAATCTTCCCTTAATGTGTGT
>JZKD02S1967777.1:193004-210203 GCA_000966675.3 Picea glauca | reverse complement strand
CCTAAAGAAATAATGGATAAACTTGGTCTCGAAGTCACAAGACCCTATGGTGATTTGTATTCTTTTGATTCGAGAAAATTTAAATGCATAGGGATGATTAAAGACCTAGTGGTTAGTTTGGCTCAGATACCCGCTAAAAGTATCCTTATGGATGTAGTAGTTGCATATATTCCCCCAAAACATGGAATGCTACTATCTAGATCATGGGGCACTAAGCTTGGAGGATCCCTCCAGTTAGATATGACATATGCTACAATCCCTGTTTCCGGAGGAAAATTCACTCGTCTTTACAGGGAAACTCGGATGGCATTCACTGTAAGTGACCCAAAAAATCCTAAAAATCATCCAATGTATATTGCAGATCAAGATTTAGGGAACTGTATATTATCGTTAGATGATGATTTTGAGATAGATGTAGATTTTAAAGATACAGAAGAAAAAATCCCCCCCCCCCCAAAAAAAAAAAACTGGTTTTTACATTGTTGAAAATTTTCCTTTAATACCCTCAGTATTATCTTTTAGAACTTTGTATCAGAGTTGAAAATATTTTGTATTGACTTTGAAAATCATCAAATGATTAAATTCAGATAGATCCGTTTTCATAATTTTTTCTCTCTGACTAAAAATGGTTAGGCTTGAGATTAACTCTGAATATTTTAAGTTGTTTAACAGTTTGTCTGAACTTTTAAGCTTGATCAAAAGAAGATCCCTTGAAAATATTTTCCCCTTTTTCTCTACAGACTAATGAGGTTTTGAAGGTTGAGAAAAAATGGTCTAGAATAATCAAAACAAGTTGACAAAACTTTATTATAAAATTTTACACAGATCACCACCCCTGATATATTAAGTATCATTGATTGCCCCCGCTTCGTAAGCATGAGCTAACTATAAGACAGATGGTGAAAGGAAATTAATAATTGATTGCCCCCATCTAGTCATACAGACGATGAAAGGAAATTCATTTAAATGATTTCCCTCGTCTAAAAAAATAAAAAATAAATAACTTCACCGGGGTACTGAACAGGCCTGCTGGCAGTGAAGCAATGTCTAAACATAAAATTAGCACTCGAAGCGGTGAAAGGAAATTCAATAAAAAAGGGACAGATAACTTCACCGGGGTACTGAACAGGCCTGCTGGCAGTGAAGAAATATCTGAGGTATCTGTAAGGTTTTCATACTTATCTATAACTATATTCTAGTTATCAATTTTTCAAAAACCGGATATTCATCTTAAGTCAAAATAGAGCTTCCCAGTTTTAAAATTATGAAGTCTTTTCGATTGATGCAAGATGAAATGTTCAACAATCTGTTGAGTCTCTAAATATTGTTCTAATCATCTCAATACTAACTCAATTTTGGAATGAGAAGGAGAATTTTGAAGAAGATTATAACTGAATTTCTAATAAGTGAGAGGTTTTGAAAAGGTTTTCAAAGACTTTATGTAATCTCTCTTCCTGCTCCTTGAACAGTTTATCAGAGATAAACCATTGACCCCATTACCCAATGAAGGCACTGAATCTGCATGTTCTCCTCGTCCCGCAGGGAGACGAGGTCCCCAGTTGGAGCCTATGTTGAAACAGACCTTGAATTTTAATTCTTAAAGATAAAAGTTTTGTATTTTTGAGTCTTTGTATTTTTCAAATTTCCTAAAGAAAAAATTTCATCACCGCTGAATTCGCGATGCCTTTTATGGTTTATTTTTGGACAAAGAATGATAACAAATATAAATGAACATAAGTTTTCCAACACTTTTTCAAACAATCTTTAAAACAAGCAGTAATTTAAAATTTAAGGAATTTTAATTTAATCGGAATATCAATATTCGGAGTTTTGCATGAACAAATGTTTAATGCATATTGAATTGCGAAATCCCGATTCTCGATTTCCCGATACTTTAAAACTCAGTTAAAACGTAATTTACTTAATTCATAATTAAAAAAGGTTTAAACATTAAATTAATCACATCGCGAAATCGGGATTCGTGGTTTTGTGAAATCAAATAATCTTGTCATCGTGTTTCCCGATTTCTCGATTTCACGATACAGTTAATCCTTAATTAAAGTTTTGAATTGATTTAATTACCGCTAAGAATGATTAAGTGTTAATTAATTACATCGTGATATCGGGATTCGCGGTTTGCTGAGAAATATGTTTTATGTCTTCAGATTTCCCGATTTCCCGAAATCCCGATCCCCGATCTTCTGATTGACGAAATCCCGAAAAGGTCAAATCTTTATTAATTAAGATACTAAGACGTTTTAATTTAAATAATACATCGCGATTTCGGCCATCGGGGTTCTCTGATGACATTTTTCCTGGACATCAAAAGTGTCGAAACTCCGAAAAGAAGATTTTCAATTTTAATTCAAGGTTAATGCTAATTAATCATCCTTCTAAACAAGACTTACAATTAAATTTTCTTCGAATTTCTTTAAAGCGTCATTCTCCGATTTAGTAAATTTCTATTATATTTGAAAACACTGAGAAAGCATAAGTACAAACATTAAATGCATATCTTTGGAAATATCTTTTGCATTTAAGAGCCTTAATTTCCTAACAGAGGTACAAGCTCAATGTTTTTATGATATATTCAAAGTAAACCTTTGAAACGGCTGTATAATCATTTCAAAGATGAATCCCTCTCTGTTACAGGTTTTCAAGTAAACATAGAGCTATGGCACCCAAAAAGGCTTCGAAGAAAAATGAAGAGCAACCAGAAGGTGATATTATTTCCGATACTACTGCATCTGGGGTACATTCTTTAAAATCATGGAATGGAATTTCCGAAAAACTAGAGGATGAGCTTAAATATGCAGCCATTGATTCGGAAAATCACCTCCAAGATATTGTCGAGACTGAGCTTCATAAGGTGGATGCACATCCGAGACTCGTATCATATACCTATATGATCATCTGTGCTCTGGATAAAGTAGATGTCCCGACCAGAAGTATTCTGAACGAGCAAGGAGCTGTCATCTGCTCATTTAGGCCTGAACATATTCAAGTAATGTATAAGATCTCGCCCAATTATAGACACAGTTTTAATTCTGAGTTTGTAGCTGCATTTCAAAGGAAAGAGTGCATTGAAGGTGGCCAAACATACCCTGACATGATAAGAGGATGGGCCAGAGATGAAAACAAGTTTAGGATTGATTTACATGGAATTTATGCCACAACTGCCTTAAACGAATATATGGTTTATGTAGCAATGATGTTGTGTAGAATTTTGGGGAGAAAGGATCCTTGTCATTTTCATGCAGATTGGACACCTTCCTTAGAGGAAGTTTCAGAGGGACACAGTTTTAATTGGCACAAAATTTTGTCAGATAACCTTACATCAGAGGTTATGAACTACAAAGCAGCTAGGTCAAAAGGAAAAACAATGTATTTTTATATGTCATCTTATATCATGGATGTCATTTGTTTCATAACTCCTTTCCCATTAATGAATTGGAGTTGGAATGTTTCTTGCCCAGAGCTTGTTCATAAGTACCACTCAACTCTCTGGGAAGAAAATGCAAAAAATGTTTTTTATGAGGTTTGTCATTATGTAATTATCCCTCTGCACCAAATATTCTTTGGATGTGAACCTCCTCGCATTTCTAATACCATCATAGAAAACCTCAAGTCAGTTTCTGACTGGTTCATCGAGGAAATTTTTTCCTATGTGAGGGTTTATGGTTGTTCTATTCCGCCTCACGCACTCCCAAAAATTTTACCAGACAGGTTAATATGCAGAGAAGTGGTTTATCAGCTAGTCAATGGTGGTATTGGGTTAGAACTAAAAGCTCGGCAGAAAAAATCATGGCCATCTTTTCCTATTTATATAGGAAAATTCGTTTTATTAAACATAGGCCATTCTAAGGTAGAAGTCGAGTCAATGGACGAAGTGAAATTAGCAAGTATAGAGCACAGGAAACACGACCCTTACCAAATAATCAGTTGACATTTCACACAATGTAATTTAAAAGCATATGAACATGAATTTTCAGTTTCTGATGATGTTTTCAAAAATGTTAAATCTTATGAGGAAGTGCAGAATAGAGTGAAAACCTTGTCACCTGAAGCACAGGTGGGGTTTGCATCTTTTCAAAGAAATAGACGATGTTGTCTGCCAAAGATTTTACAAGGTTAAATGTCAACTTCATTGCCAGAGCAAGAAACAATTCCTCCGGGGTTTGAAACCATTATTCAGGATAAGTCAAGTGACAAAGATAAAGTCGAAATATCTTGAAATACCTCCTCAGAATATAGAGGGTTCTCAGACCAAAGAACTAGAGACAGAAAAGGGCAAAGGAATAGAAACCAGTCCAATAGTTCTCGAGGATTTTCTAGAAAATGTTGGAGGAATAGCTTCAAAGGACCTTGGCAGCCCTATTACAACATTGACCCCACTACAGTCTACTTTTGGAACCCCTCATGAAGGAGTTCTATATGTAAGTGACTTAGAGCCAATCACCAAAGATGAAATCCCTTCATCTGATTATTTTTTCAGTAAAAAACGAAGAGTTGTCTTGAAACAGGAAATTCATTCTGTAGGAGAAAGAACAATAAAAAAACATAAAATTATCATTGATGGAAAGAAACTTAATGAAGGAGAATTCGCTACCGAGTTAGCAGGAACCATAGGTGCTATAGCATCATCTAACATGTTTTTAATAGGAAATCTAACCACTATGTTAGAGCAAAAAGATCGGGAAATAATGCAGTTGCAGGACAGATTAAAGGAAAATGAAAAAATTATTGGTTGGGGGATACAAAAGGGTCTAGAACAAGATAGACTCAAAGACATACAAGAAATCCAAAAGTTAAATGAAAACTTGAATGAGGCAAAACACATGATACAGGTTACCCAAGAACAGGTTCAAAAGCTGGGCGATGAAAATAAATCTCTACAAGATAAGATTATTTCAATTACTAATCAAGTAATTGAAATTGAACATTTCAAGATTCAAGCATCACAGATATATCCAAACATAGAATAAGAACATAAAATATTTTGTAATCTGGAAATCATCCAGAACTATTTTCATGAGTCAAACAGGTCTATGGAAAAGGTTGTTCAGAAAGAAAGAGAAGCTAAAGTAGCAAGGAATTCTTTTCAAAAGGTAATAACTTCTTTACAAAAAGAATAAATTGGAAAAATCCAGAAATTACCCATTTCAGAGAAGTTAAAAGGAGATATAATGATAAAAGTTTGGGAAACAAAATTAGCAGAATATAAAAGAATTACAAAAGGAATTAATGAAGATTGTCAAAGGATCTTCAATCTTATTGAAAAAGATTCAGTAAATATCGGGACAGATGGTGTTTCCGAGTTATTAGGTGAAGTCAACATTAATAGGTATTAGCTGAAATCAAAAGAATAAATCGAAGAAAGGAAAACAGAAATCTCAAATATTAAAATGGTCAACATTGCAGAAATAGATAAGTGGATGATAGCTTCAAGTTCAAAATTGGAAAAGGTTAAATTCACAGAGAAAACAATAGCAAGCCAGTTGCCAGGTTTACAAAAAAGTTTTTTCTCTTTTGAAGCAAATGAAGTACCTGAGGCTCCTAATGTCTTGGTAATTTTTTTAGGGAAATATGTTCAATGCGTTGAAGCAGATAAAGAAAGTTCATCAACGCAAGTTTAAAACTTTGTAAATATTTTTATTTTTTAGAATTTTGAAAGAAATTGTAAACGATTGACATTAGTCTATGTAACCGTAATGTTAGGAAGTTGGTTAGCTACCAACGAAAAACTTTGATAGAAAGGTATAAATATAGTTTCAAAGGGATGAAATAGGGCTTCAGAAATTTTGGGAGAAGGTCAATTTTTGTAATATTAGCTTTGAAGTTCATCGGAATATAAACCGCAAACAAGATTCTGGATCCTGCAATTTTGTGATTATGTTTCTTCCCCTGTTTATCATATTTTGTTAAATCTTCCCTTAATGTGTGTTTCTAACGAGTAAATCGATTTGAAGTTATATTCATTTCTGTTTATTATTTCAGATTGGTTTGGATGTTGAATGTATTACAGTGTTTCCTCTGAAATTACTTTAGTAATTTTAAGACCTATAATACCTTTTGTTCCTTAATATTCAATTCTGTTAGAAATCTTATTTTTTCTTCATCATCGTGAATTGAAATATAAGATTCTTTCTAGGTAAAAGCCTTATATTTCTCTATATTGTGTTTCGTTGTTTACAATTTCAAAATTGTTACAAAACCAGGAAATGACCTTGATTGTGTTTTTACATTACTGTTTTAGATTTCAAAGTTATTTTTATTAATATCTTCTCTGAAAGTCTGAAGTAACCAATTGATAAAAAACCCATTTACAAAACCTTTAAACCCCTATCACCCATGACAATCCCTAGTGGTAGACAACCAAACGTAGAACCTGGTCTTCAGGATCAAACCAACATTGCCCTAAACTTTGTTTAACACTATTCTACAAACAACAACCAATAGGGCTGAGTTAGAAATATCGTGGGCTGCTATTGAAAGTGACATTAGCATCCAAGAGCAACGAGAAGCAAGACAGAGAAAGTTGAGAAACTGAATCTGATCTAGCCTTTCTTTGTTTCTTTATTTTAAAGTCTAATCATAAAAATATTTTTTGGATGCCTTGACGGTATGTTTTATAGCCTTAAAAAATAAACTCAGGAACAACAAGGGGAATCTACTGAAACAGGCCGCAAAGGAAAGGCTAGTTTTTGTAACCACCCTGATGCTTTCTGACAGATGATACATTTACGAAACAAGGCATGGGCATCTCTAAAAAGCGTGGGCCAGTAATAACCAGCTCTTAAAACCTTATGGGCAGTGGTGTCACCACCAAAATGACCACCAGCTTCTCCTGCATGCAACTCTAGCAAGAATTTTTCTACTTCGTCTTTTTCAAGACAACGCATCAGTACGTCGTCAAAACTTTGACGAAACAGGATACCATTAACCAGATGAAAGGAGGCAGACTTTAATCTCAACGCTCTTCTTTTAGTGGGATTGAGGTGACGGGGGGATGACCCATATTCAAGACATAATCTTATATCATCATACCAAGGACTGACAGAGTTTTGTGCGCAACAGATTAAATTTTGATCTTGTTGTCCTAGGTTTGACGTATCGCTTTCTTCTTGTTTTCCTGCTACTGAATCATCAACTAACTTGAACAACCCTTGGCCTCTCACTATCTGAACTGCGGTGATTTCTAAGTCATACTCCTGCAAAGAGGTGACCCAGTTGACCCTCTTTTCACCTAGTTCCTTTTGCACTAACAGGTTCCTTACGGCTAGGTAGGGGACAATAAATTTTGTCCTAGACTTAAAAAGATAGGACCGGAAGTGTTTAACTACTTTGAAAACAAATTAGGCTTGCTGATCTACCACTGGGTAATTAAGTTCAACACCTTTGAAAGAGGATCTCATAAAGGCAATGGGTACTTCATTTTTTTCGGCATTCTTTTGGGTTAGGACGACGGCATAGGAACGGTCAGAAGCAAAAGTGTAGAGTGTAAAGTCTTGAGAAAAATTTGGGCTCATGAGAGATGGAGTGTCTATTATGGCCTTCTTTATTGCATTAAAAGATTGATTTTCTAGGGGTCTCCAGTGATATTAGGTGTCTTTCTTAATCAAATTTTGTAAAGGCCTGACCATTTCGGAGAAACTGGGGACAAATCTTCTCACAAAGTTAATCTGGCCTAAGAAAGACTGCATAGACTTTTTGGATGTAGGAGGGGGAAGTTTCACGATGAATTGAGTCCTTTCGGGGGTGATAATCGTCCCTTCACTAGACACAATGAATCCTAAGAGTTTACCCTGTTCTAATGCAAAGATGGATATTTTGGGATTCAAGGAAATGTCGTATTTACGACATTGCAGTAGGACGGCTCGTAAGTGAGTCAAATGATCGTTTTTGTTTTTAGAAAATAGAGTCACATCATCTAAGTAAACTATGACGGACTGATTGATTAAGCCCCGGAAAGCAATGTCCATTGCTCTCTGAAAGGTGGCTCCAGCATTAATCAATCCAAAAAGCATTTTGCGATAAGCATAAGTGCCCCATGGAGTACGGAAGGTAGTTTTAAGTTGGTTGGTGGAGACATCAGGACTTGGTTGTATCCCGAGAAACCATCTAGTAAAGATAGCCTCTCAGAACCAGATACCTGTTGAAGGATCTGTTCCATGGGCGGGACAGAATAGTTGTCTTTATCATATGCTCTATTAAGTTTTCAAAAATCGACGCAGAGTCGGATTTTCCCACTTTTCTTCCAGACTGGGACAAGGTTACAAACCCACTGAGTGTGTCTAACAAGGAAAATTATCTTAGCATTTAGGAGCTTATTCAATTATTTTTGAACGGTCGGTTCGAGCTTGGGGTGCATTTTCCTTAGTTTTTGTTGAAAGGGTAAGGTTTGGGGATTCATCGGGATGACATGCTGTATGATGTTAGGGTCGAAATTTTTAAGTTCATCATACATCCACGCAAAGACATCTTTAAATTATTTGAACAATTTAATAAATGAAACTTTTTCTTGTTGAGAACATCCCAACCCTAGATTAATGCACTGGGGATTTTCATTAGTTCCTAAGTTCACCTTTTCATAAGATAACGAGGAACTATTGGTTTTACAGTTGACCGTCTTTTTAAATTTATCTTGAAGATCATAAAACTTCTCTAATATAATTACAAATTTAGGGATCGAGTTTACCATGTCCAATTAAGATTCAGGAGTTCTCGGATCTGGTATTACCGTGAAATCGCGCAAATTGTCATCGTGTGTGTGTTCGTCTATTACTGCACCTTGAAAAGTTTCTTCCATGTGCAGAAAGTTAATAATCTGTTGATCGTCGCCAAATACTCTCCAGTTAGTGATGTTGTCGGGAACGGATGGCCGAAACAACATCTCAACGGAGAATGCATCTAGGGACAAGCCTTTTGCAGGAAGAAGTTTAGAAGCTACATTAGCTAATAAATCTGCTTCAGAGTTATTCAATCTAGGAATAGAATTTATATTGAAAGCGGAAAATTTATTCGTTAAATTCCATACCTCAGATTGGTAGCTTTTGAGATGTGGAGATAGAAAGTGGATAGAGTCTCTTACCTGTCTAACCACTATTTGAGATTCACCAAAGACGGTTAAATTTTGAATGTTCATATCCGAAGATTTTCTGAGACCTTGCAGTAAAGCCTCATATTCTGCAGTATTGTTAGTAAATTCAAATTCCAACCTACATGCCATCAATGTTTTGTTACCTACCAGATCGATAATGATGCAGCCTGCGCCATCTCCTTCTTTGGACTTTGACCCGTCGAAATAAAGAGACCAAATTTGATTTGCATCGGGTACATGGGACCCTTGCGTGGAAGTTGTTGGCTGCATATATGCTACAATCTCGAACAGTTGTTCTGGATTGGTGATAGGTGAAGCCTCGGCCATGAAATTTCCAAAGAAGGTGTCCATCTCTTGTACTTCAGGTGAATCAACAGAAGGTGTAAATGGTTCGTTTGGATCGTTCAAATCTGTGACCGTAAACTTAAGGTAGCACTCACAATTTACTTTGATTTTATTAGGCTTTCTGTTCTCTGGAAGCCATAGATGGGACCAATCTGTCGCGAAATAACCATGTAGTTGTTCCGACCAGTCCCTGCTTAAAAACAGACCATACACTTCTATAATATCCACCACAATTATATCAATAACTTGATGAACCTTGGGGTAAGACGATAACCTAATAAGCACATTATTTAGTTCGCCTATAACTTTGACATTTGTCCGATCAAGTTGTATGATTTTCAAATTCGAGGGTTCAACTTCAGCATTAATCTTTTGGCAAACAGACCAAGGCATCACATTGGATGACGCTCCTGAGTCTACCATACAATTATGCATGTTTCTATTGAAGATATCGAAAGTTAATAGGAATGGAGGTACATTTTTTCGAGTACTAAGAGTAGTAGCTTGTGGCTTTTTACTCACAGTTTATAAAGCTATTTTATCTACATTATTTACATTATTTACATTACTTACAGGAAGGTTTCTTTTATCTTGAGGATCAGGATTGTTTTTAGTGGAAGTCTTCTGGGGAAATTTTTTCTGCACAACCTTGTTACCATTAGAATTACCATTTTTTCCATTCTCCGAGATATTCTGTAATATTTTTTGTAGAAGAAATGGAAATTTCAATAACTCATAAATAGAAATGTTAGCCCTTAAATTTTTAAGATCTTCAACTACATCATAATATAAGTTGGGGTTCACATTACTCTGTTTAGTCTCAGCTGATTTAGATTGCTTTGGAGGCGAATTTGTAGTATTTTCGGAAGAAGGTTTGTTTGCTGTCTTACTCCTGGTATTATAGGGATGTACTGTCTCGAAGTTAGCTTGAAAGATGCGATCCGAGAAGTGTCTGAAAATGTTTGGAGAATAATCTTCTTCTTGAACTGTTTCTTGTTCAACTACCTCCTCAGGAATTTCAGGAGGCATCAAGTTATCTTGGGCTTCTAGAATTGTTTGAAGGGCACATTGCAGACTTTCTAGATTTAGGCCTTCTGTGGTTGGATTAGGTTGGTTGGTAGGAAAAGGCTTCCAGAATGGGGTTTTGTAAGGTCCTTTTCTCAAGGAAGCTTCTTCAGTCGACCTTTTCAAGTCTATAACTTGATTTGACAGTTTTTGAACAACTTTAGTTAAGTTTTCTAAATCAGAGCTTTCAGGTTGTGTTTTACTTTGAGTGGGTCTGGGGAGGATTTTGATCTTCTTTTTGGAAGAAGAAATAGTCTCAGTTTCATTGCTAGTAGAGTCTTTAAGACTAAGTATGTCCTTTTCAATCTGGCTGGCCTCCTCGAAGGCTTCTAACAACGTGGATTTCTTAGATCGTTTAACCCAAATAGCTATACTTTGATGCAAAGCTTTAGTGTAGTATGCTATTATAAGACTCTCAGTAGGCATGGAAGTCGTAGAGATTTGGTTTTTGAGTGTTAAGAATATTTTATTAAATTATTTAACTTTTTCTTTTGGGTTCATTCTTAGGCTAGAAAGGTCCATGACTAGGACTTTCGGAGGTTTATCGTCTTCAAACTTTTCCAAAAAGCATGACTCAAACTTTTCCCAAGACACGATGGTATGGGGTTGTTGGGAAAAGTACCATGTGGATTCATTACCCTCGAAAGTATACGAGAACAAACTACAGACAACGTCTTCATGTTCGACATTTCGAAGTCTTATGGCTAACATAAACTTTTTAATGTGATCTTCAGCGATCTGTTTTGAGTCAGGGTCAAACTTGGGAAGCCATTTCTCCAGGTGTTTAGGTAAAGGATGCTGATCTCCAGGTACAGCTACGACATCCTGATCAAGCCAAGGTCTAGCAGGGTTGTTATGATTTTCCATTGGTGTAGTGGGTGTGGAAGGATGAGAAGGGGAATTGCCTTCGTCAGAGGAATCTCCTCCAGAAGAGGAAGGAGATGATGGAGGTGGTGAAGGGGGTATCCCAGATCCTCCTGCAGCAGGATTTAATATTGGATCTGTAGGATTCACAGTGAGACTAGTGTCTCCTAATTGGTCTCTGATATCGGAGAAGTCCAAAGGTTTTCCCCACAGATGGTTGGGTTGCCACAAATGGGCTAATGCACTATGTGTTTTTATAAGAGATTGACGGGCAATCTCTTGTATGTCACCACCTGTAGGATTAGGGGTTGTTGGCTCAACTTTGATCTGTGGATCGTCGGTTGAAATAGTTGTTGTTTGAAGGGGAATATTATCATTGGAATGGCTTCTAGTCACTATAGGTGAGTGATTGGGTGGTGGAGGAGTCTTGTGACTGCCTCATGCCATTAATTAAGTTCAGGCCCTCCTTCTAGCGCCATTTGTTGATGGGCGAAATTGACCGTCCATCAACTGGGAGAGTGGAACCGGTCTGAGGTTGTCTAATAAACCAAGCCGTTTGGGATGAACCACCCTGACGGGTTTAGCAGCTCCGTTAGCCAATCTAAGATCCTAAGGAAAAAAAATAAAAATAAAAAAATACTCTAAACTAACTAATCTAACTAAAACTAACTACTAAACAAACTAATAAACTAAACTAACTATTCTATATATAAAATCTACTAACTAATACTATACTAACTCTAACTAATTAAATATCTAACTACTAACAGAAATATAACTTATTCACAAAATGTACAATATCTACAATTTACAGATTTGAATAAAACCTGAAAAACTCATTTRCATTWTGYCCTAAGACAGAGAAAGATATTTTTTGTTGATTTTATAATTTTATGAACATAAATAAAACAAAAACTAACTAAACTAAACAACTAATATACTAATTCTAACTACAAATCTAACTAAACATATATCTAACTAAACTACTTATATTATACTAACAAATAAAATAAATAACAAACTGACCTGGAGAAACGCTCCAGGTTTGTCCTGTGTATGATGATTGTCTTAGCTGAACGGAGGGAGGAAACCCACACCGAATTATCCAGGCGCTCCTTGTAAATAGAAAGATGCAGTACTCTTCCAATATAATAACAGGACAAACAAGACATAAAAATTACAACAATTTTATGATTTATAAATCTTCACAGTTAGATAAACCCATATGAAAAGATCTATACGAAATGTTTCAATTAACGAAGAAGAGAAATATGTGATTCATTAACTAAAACAAAGTAATTACTGTATTTTTTAAATAATGAAAGAAATCAGATATGGATAACACATAAATTAAATCATATCATTTTGCAATAGATTATGATAGCTAAAGTAGTCTATAATCAACTACAAATTGAGATGCATAAACTTGAAACAAAAGATTGATATATTGAAAAGCGAAAGTTGTAGCAAAACATCAACTCCTGTCTCAGTTTGTATTAGAAATCCATAGCCTGGTTCTCCCACAAGTGAGGATGCCTCTTATTACAAAAAATAATAAGTATTTAAAGACCTTCCATAGGGTAAAACATCCCTATAGAAGTTATCAAAATTGTTTACATAAAATCTGGGAAGATATCCCAAGTCTGACTAAACTAGGAACCTAAAATAAAACTAAAACACATAAATATCTCCTAGACTGTCCAACATGTCCAATGCAATTTGGATGTACCTGAAAAGGGTCAAAAGTGGACAAGTTAGAAGGGTATTTGGTTTAAAAAAATGATAAAAATCTAAATCTATAGACTAGCTACAGAATCTTGCGATTATGTAGCTGGTCTAAATCAAACACAGAATCAACATAAAAATCAATTCAAATCTTTTAAAGAATTAAATTCAACTATTAATAAGTATCTAATAGCTAATTGAAAGATAAACGACTCATTCAAATCAAGATTGTTATACTAATTCGAGATCAAAACAAAACTAAAATCAAATGACTACAGAGAAGCATATACTCTGTTTCGTTTGTTACCACAAAATTGGGTGAGCAGTATAATATCTAATAGTAATGAAATCATTCCATATCAAATTGAAATCGATATAATTAAAACAAATCATAGGCAATTGTTATGCCGCCTCATCAACAGGAAACATGATCGAATCCAGACAAGATCATTTTCAAATCGACATAACTGTATATAACAAACGATTCATGCCATGAGTGAATTAAGTCAAACCTGGCGTGTGAATGTTTACAAATGAAATCATAATGAGATCAATCAACAAGATCTATAGGATTAGTTCGATCATTTGTTATTGATATTTGGGGCCAACAAACTCGATTGACATTGAATGAAACTGTTCCTTTCAAAACGAATTATAACTAGATTTGACAGAGATAACAAATGCCAATGAATTTGTTTCGCAAATCAAACAAAGCAGCATCTAAGATACGAATCCAGCTCATAAAACAATCTTGCCAACTCAAGATATGGGATAATCCAATCAAAATAAGAGCGAATCGAACAGTTGGCGTTTAACATAGCTATTATGAAAACTGCTCCATGATTCGGGCATGAATATCATTTGCACATGCCTAAATGAGAATATCGTTTCCATATAGAATAGAGTCATTCTTTCCAAATAGGAGCCGAATAGAGTTGTATTCCAGTTTTATAAGATTACATGACACATCATATTAAAATATCGTAACAACCAAACTCATGAAATCGTTTCAAAAATCAAGTCATCAAAATTCAATTAGGGTCGATGTGATCCGAATACAACGAAATCATACCAAATCAAAATATGATCGTGTTCTAAATTTAGCACAAAAACCTCCTGTTCAAGTTGGATACAAACAAATTCAATTGAAAGAAAAACATTGATTTCGTTAACTTAACAGACAAACGAATCAAATCCGATGAAAATCTATCAATGGCAAAACTGGGCATGAGAAAATCGCGTGTCCAAATTGAAACTTCATTTATTTTTAGCAAAGCGAAAACAATGTACAGGATGAACAACATTATGACAAATCCATTTCGAATGATAGACAGAGATATTTGAAAACCAAATTCAAATCATTATATTAATCTTGGTCATTCACAAAACTAAAATGATATCAAAATTCATACCTGTATGACGAGAAGACGGCTTGATTATGACATTTTGGAGTTGACAACGGCTGTAGCCGATTCAACATTCTGAAAAACGATGGAACCAGTATTCCTCTACTTCCTATCAGTTGCTTGAAGTTTGTCTCTTTGGTTGGTCAACACTGCAACTTGGTTTTCCAACGCTTTGACTTTTGATTGAAGTAAGGGAACATCTATATAGTATCGTTCCAACCACAAATCACATTGGTCACATGACGACTTTCCGAGCTTTGAAGATTCAGGTGAGGGTTTGGTTACATTGTTGAGGGTTTCATTAGGTATTTCAATCCCTGGGTAACTGGGATTGTTTCTTAGGCAAGGGGGAAGATTCAAAATGAATTCATAAGGTGGCTCGGAGCACCGACCCTGTGAGTAAGGGTACTCACTAGCTAGGAAGCGTTCTATGTCAGAGTCTGAATCCTCACTTAGGACTATGGGATTCTGCTCAACACTAGGTTTAGGCTTATTTCTAGTCATTCTTGAGATAATCCAAGCGTTCTTCTTTCCTTTTCCATCAACAGTAGGGTTACCTCTAACCTTTTTACTTGCAGGCTTTTTTATAGCCTCCGGATTCTCAGTTATAACGTCGGGTAAGTCAATATCGGGGTCGACCGAAGGCTTAGGAGAGGGCAGTAGGACATGGAAGGGCACAGGTGGCCCGACCTTGGTTTCATTAACCACAGTCTTGTCAATCTAGACAGGGTCTGTATCATCAAAACCATTTCGAGCGATAAAATCTCGCCAGCTATCACCGTGGAGACTTAAATGATGAACAATGATAAGTCTAATTAATCCATGGTGGAGCAGGCTACTATCGACCTTCTCCCTTTTAAACCTTTTTGACATTTTGTACAGGATACGCTAGAAATAGAAAGGCATATTCAATGGATACCCTATAAAATTCATTAACAAACGCAGGTGGTAGAGAAAAATGAGTCCATATCGACCCTCACAGGTCACAAATTGTTTAACTACTATCAAGAGGTCATGCCACCATGTTTTAAGCATGGAAATGGGCATACCTCTGTCACAAGATGTGACCTTTCGCGAGACGAACAACAGTGGTCATGGCACCTCTTCCACCTTATAATTTTTGAACCAACGTTGGCCCATGGATGCTAACCCGGTGGCAGAGCTAATGAACTCTTCACTGATTTCCAACTAAATGTCGCCCACCTTGGCTCTACATCCATAAAAAGTCAGGGTGAACTGTTGTGCCACAAATAGATTAAAATCATCAAACATCTGCACGAAGGTGAGCCAACTGTTATCCTCTAAGTCTTTTTGGGCATTGTCGAACATTAGCAAGGCTTGGCTACTGTTCGGCTCGATTTGCACCACCGGTACCATGGAGTCTAGAACACGGTGAACGAGCCAGTGTTTGGATCATAGCATACATAGGAGCAGAGTGCACGAAGGGTTAACCGAGCTAAGAGTGGTGAAACAGGGATAAGGGATAGGTATTAATGTCATCGTGCGAAGGTGGTGGAGCTTATCTCTGCCATGCATACTAGTTATTGCCAAGGTACAACCGCCGACACTTATAGCTGTTCAACCCACTATTGTATAGTTTTAAAAATCATGTCACTTGCCCGACCAATGAAATCAATGGTAAGTGTATAAACCAACGCGCGCAATCAAAGTTATGCCATAGTTTTAAACAACCAACATACAAATCGAAACCAATACCAATGTTTTGACTATGTGACATGCATTGTAACAATTCATATCACGAGTTTAACCAATGTGCCAATGCGTTTTAAACTAGGTGTCATATCAAATGAAATATATCAAGGGTTTAATCATAACATTTATATATCTTTATGAAACCAATGGTCAAGTAGATCAAATCAAAGAACATGTAAATCCAAATGCCAATGCATTACAAACTCAATGAGACAAAGTCACCCAATCAATCCAAGAATGTCCAAAGAGTACAGATCAAAAAGTTTTTCCAGCTGCATAATGATAAGTGAAATGTAATCGCAATGGGCATATCAACAAGAAGGATAACGACAGTTCAAATCATTATTTTAATGCGACTACGAAAGACCAAGTTTTCACGCTTACAGTCGTGAAAACAAAAACGAAGGTAAATGTGCAAATGTCGCAAAAATAAAAGTGTCGTTTATTTGAAAATTGCGACGAAAAATTGATGTTTGCAAAACATTGGTGTAGGCAGCTTATAAGGAAATGAAAAAATGTGAATTGGTTGCCAACATGTCGTAGACTAAAATTTTTTCTGATTGAAATGCTTCATTAGACTTTTCTTCTGAGTAGAGGTATTTCTTCTTGTCCCAAAGTTCCTTTGCAGAATTACATTCACCTATCTTCTCTTTGACATCATCAGGTAATACATCAAGGTTTGTATTCATTTTCATTGAGTTACTTTTTTTGGATTTCTTTTGAGCTAGAGTCCTTACTTTGCTTGGTGGGAAGTAATCAGTGATAACTGAATTCCATACATCATGTCCCAATGCCTTCAGATGACTTTCCATTCTTGTACTCCAAAATATGTATTCTTCTTTTTCAGGTATTGGAGTTCCATTCTCAGTGTAAATATTTTGTCCATCCATGTGTGCTTAATTTGATCTTCCTTTCAGTTTGTTAGACTTTTCTTAAAGGAACTTTTCTCTTATACCAATTGATGGAATATCCAACAATACT